>JAHKKF010517541.1:0-14608 GCA_019740295.1 Labeo calbasu | reverse complement strand
TTGCATGCTCACAAGAAACTACTGAGTGTGCACAAAAAACTTTTCCATGCACACAAGACACTATTGCGTGTGCAAGGGAAACTATTACGTGTACACGAGAAATGTTTTGCGTGTACACAAGAAATGTTTTGCATGTGCACAAAAAACTATTGCGTGCGCACAAAAAACTATTGCGTGCTCATGAGAAATGTTTTGGGTGCACACAAGAAACAATTGCATGTGCACAAAAAAATATTACATGCTCACAAGAACCGATTGTGTGTTCACGAGAAATTTTTCAGATGCGCACGAGAAACTATTGCGTGTGCATGAGAAACTATTGCATGCTCATAAGAAATGTTTCGGGTGCAGACGAGAAACTCGTGTGCTGACGAGAAACTACTGCGTGCTCACAAGAAATATTTTGTGGAAACGCATCAGCTCGCAAAAAGTTTCTCGGAGCAAGCAAAACTTCCTTGTGAGCATGCAAAATGATTCTCATGCTCACATGAAAGTCTGTGTATTTTTTTTCTGTAGAATAATCATGTTAATAATCATTTTTGTATGCTTTGAAAACACGTGGGAAGTGTGCTGAACAGTTACCTGGCCTTAAACCTGGAATTATGGATCTTAATTAGATTAATATTAGCTACACACTTTTGGGGAAAAGCACAACATTGCAATTTATTGCAAACAGTGAGGGGATTGCTTAAAAAGGCCAACCAAGATGCACTGTAGATTTATATTTTTTTCCCTTCTTAGAACAGATTTGGAGAAATTTAACATTACATTACTTGCTTAAAAATGGATCCTCTGCAGTGAATGGGTGCCGTCAGAATGGGAGTCCAAACAGCTGATAAAAACGTCATAATCTACAAGTAATCCAAGTATTTTATAAGAAGGTGGAAAAATCTCTACTGATTCAGACAATGTGACTTTTTCACTGGAGAAAGTAATACTATGGATAGAGAACTCATATTATTGCTGGAAACAATAATTTGAAGTTGATGGATTTATTTCTTATAAACATGCCGATTTTCACCTCACAAGACATTAATTGATGGACTGTAGTGGTGTGGATTACTTGTGAACTATTGCAATGTTTTTATCAGATGCTTGGACTCTCATTCTGACTGCACCCATTCAGTGCAGAAGATCCATTGGTGAGCAAGTGCTCATAAAATGTGTAATGCTAGATTTCTCCACATCTGTTCTCATTAAGAAACACCTTCTCATCCACATCTTGGAAGGCCTGAGGGTAACTAATTTACAGCAAATGTTCATTTTTGTGTGAACTATTCCTTCAAGTCAGAAGTTGAACTCTGAGGTAAATCAATGTATGGATGGATTATTTAAAGTTGTCTCATTAAACTCAAATAGAAGAAAACACAAACACAAATTACACACTTCACCTTTAATCACTTTGTACCAAATAAAATAACTCTAACAGAAGATAATTAGATAATTCTGGTGGACACCACCAGCCCTGACATACTTGTACAAACACGGACTTCCCTTCACTGACAGAAGTGGATTGAACTGAGAATACCGAGGCACATGTGTATCTTTCCATCCCACTTCTCAGGTATGAGGTCGGTGGGGTGGATATTATCATACACTGCTGAGAAATGTAATTAGATTCCTCCCCAGTCAAATAAATTTAAACATCTGTAACCAAATACTGTTAGCCGAGCACAGCTGTGCACTTTTGTGCCTGTTTGGGCGGAATCTGGAGAAAATGATTTCTCCCACATGCTCACAGAAGGGCAGACATGAATCAAACGTGGTGACATTACAAATAAACCTGTAAAGTCGTTCAGAAGCTACAGGGGATTGAGCGCTATGCACGATTTCCTAGCGTTACATTAGTGATTCAAACAGAAGTTAATTTTGGCACGCAATATAACATTGAAAGTAGGACACATCTCTTAACACAGCTATCTCTTCTTATGACAAATCCTTGGCTACAAGATTCAGCACAACCTCAGCTCTATAAACTGCTGTCACAATACAATAATAACATGTTTGTGCCAAAGCACAGCAGTCAGTCAGACAGACAATCCCAGGAGTCTATTGTGTCCAAGGGCAACTAAAGTATAACATTCAGAAAATGACACATTGAAATGTTAATTACTTGAATGGGGAAAAGTGGATAAACGATATACATAATAAAAAAGAAGCCAAATCTGGCAGAAAAAAGCTGGTCTCCCAGCCTGGTTTTAGCTGGTCAGTCAGCTGGTCTCCCAACCTGACAAACTAAAAAAGTCGACAAACCCCCTCTAAATTCAGCTATGACCAGGCCTGGCAGCTGTTGATAGGTAGGGCACTGCTGTGTTGTTCTGAGTGTTTTTAGCATGGTGCTAATGTTGCTAGCATGGGCCTAGTTCTAGCCATGTTCTAGTTGCTTGATGTTTTAAAGTAGAATGATGTTCAAAGTGTTTCTTAGCATGTTGCTTTGTTGTTCAGAGTTTTTAGTTCATTGCTATAGAGTTGTTAGCATGTTCTGTGTTGTTTTCAGGTCATTGCTATGGTATTTTAAGTGGTGTTTAGCATGTTCCAGTTAATAGTGTGTTTTGGTAATTGCTAGGGTGTTGCTATGATGTTTTAAGTATTTTTTAGCATGTTGCTATTTGTTGTTCAGAGTTTTTAGTACATTTCTATATAGTTGTTAGCATGTTTGTGTTGTTTCTAAGGCATTCCTATGGTATTTGAATGGTTTTTAGCATGTTCTAGTTGCTTTTGTGGTTTGGGTAATTGCTAGGGTGTTGCTATGATGTTCCAAGTGTTTCTTAGCATGAGGTTATGTGGTGTTTTTAGTTTTAGTTTTTAGTTCATTGCTATATAGTTTCTGTCATGTGCTGTGTTGTTTTTAGGGCACTGCTATGGTATTTTGAGTGGTTTTTAGTATGTCCCAGTTGATAGTAAGTTCTGGGTAATTTTTAGGGATTTGTTATGGTGTTTGAAATGACACTGTGGCTATGTGGTTGCTAAGGTGTTCTGAGTTTTTGCTCATTACTATATAGTTGCTAGCACATTCTATGTTATTTTTAGGCCATTTTATGGTATATTGAGTGGTGTTTAGCATGTTACTCACCATCATGTTGTTCTAAAGCTGTAAGACCTTTGCTCATCTTCTGAACACAAATTAAGGTTTTTCTGATTAAATCCGAGAGCTTTCTGACCCTGCATAGACAGCAGGTTCAACCTTAATATTATGAAGCTACGAGAACACATTTTGTGCTCAAAAACAACAACTTCATTCAACAATTTCTTCTCTTCTCTTCCATGTCAGTCTTTGATGTGCATTTACAAGCGTACCACGATGCATGTGTGTGCATTTTTGTTCTCGCATTTTTGTTCGCATTTTTGTTTTGCATTTTTGTTCGCGCATCCATGTTCTACACCAGAATATATATATGTGTGTGTTGACTACTGTATATATAGCTTAATGGCACAGTTTTTTATCTGAAACTGCATGTAGCATCAGTCAGTCAAGCATTAAAATATGACATTTTGATAATTTAGCATTAAACTTTAGTAATTAGAACTTCAGTAATTAGAATAACTATTTATGAATGCATATTTGTCATGTTGATTAAACTTAGGATTGGTGGTGGTGCTTAAGGTATTGTTTGTAATTTAGTGTTACTATAAAAAAGGGTGAAACAAAAAAAGCAAAAAATAATACTGATAAGATAACTACTACGAATTCTTCTACTAATAATATAAAACGCAAGGATGAATGCGCTGCTGGGTTCATGAATATTAATCACGTTGTCTGCATTCACTCAAACTGATTTGCTGAAATCAAAACAGGACCAATAGTAGGTGAGCACCAGCCAATGAGATTGCCATTTGTGTATTAGTTCCGCCTACTACCAGAAAAACCGGCAGTTCTTAAAAGCTGAAGAACTCCAAAGGAACTCCATTATTTTGACAGGAAAATACAACAAAGAATATTGTTTACATGTAGTGCGTCAATTCTGCATGGTATAAGGCTCTCACGCTCTGTATCTTTCTTTGCGTGTGTGTGAGACAAAGCAACGACTAGTTGTCTTCACACTAGAGTTTACAGTTTGTCAAATACAGGTATGCTGCGCATCCATTCAGATGAACTGAAAAATAAAATTATATTAATATTATAATAAATTACAGTAAAGCCGCATTTTGTTGTCAGTAACACTAACGGCGTTGTAACAGTGGAAACGGTAATTCGTTTGATTATTCGTTATTAAGTTAATAAAATGTTTCGGTTCATATTTTACACAGTTTCCCATGTTCTGAACTGAAGTAGCATCATCAACATTTCCTAGAAACTGTTAAACGAGTTTATAAAGAAAAAAAATCAACCCAAGACTGTAATTATTCCACTACAGATTTTAGTATGCACCACTTGCTAGTGCATTCTGGGTGACTGAGTTAGAGACTCCATATCTGATAATGAATTTTATTTTATCCACAATATAGATAGTGTACTGTAAATGCAAAAAAACCAGTTTGCCACTCTTTTCACCAACATGGAACCAGACCAACACTTCATCACCGAGCACATACCACAATTTCTATCATATCTAAAACTAATCAGCCTCTGCGATTTTGTAAAGTAGCTGAAACCTGGTGTTAGCCTTTTACTGCCAGTTCAATGAGTACATACATCTTGGTGCCAGTGGGCTGTTCACAGCATGTATAGATATCATTAATCACAGCAGACTCGAAGAGAGTCGTGCACTATTTAAAGCCTCTGGTAGTGTGTTTAAGTTTTTTTTTTTTTTTTTCATTTGATTTCCTGGAAAATTTCTTTACAGTACACCAGGGTTATATATGTATATAAAGTGCTTTTGTCCAAGATGCATGAGACTCTCCGAGTAAGAAATAAGAGTGAATCAAACATTCAGACTGCTTGCTATCTTTCGCTTTCTCTTTTTAAATTTTTTTTTTTATTGTTATTTTTTAAAAGGTTTCTTTGCAAAACTCACTTCTCGTAATCAACCTTGTTTTACAAACAGGACCGGGAAAATGCACGTTAGACACAGCGGTTTATAAAGTGTCTTGACCGAGTAACCACATTACACAGACCTCTCATTCTTAAAAGAAGAAATTTAGCCTATTTTCAATGCTAATTATGTCTGATTTTGAATCAAACCCTGGTAATATGACACTCGCTTGCTCAATTTGCTCTCAATGTTTTCCAGTACGCTGCAGAGGCATAACACTGACTAATGAAATGTTAGGACACATGTTGGCATACTGATTTAGGCGCACATAATGTAGAATTACCTAAATATACGTGCACACACTGGATCCATTGTTTGAATCTCAATACAGGGCTGTCTACTTTAATAATTCTATGGAAAGTCTTTTGTTTGACATTAGACACGGCAGTTTGGTTGTCAGAAGCACATCTGTGCATAATAATAGAGAATAAAAAATGATAATGATCTGTCGTAATGCCTTCATCTTCAGGAGAGATTTACATATTTACTGTGCTGATATTGTTTTAATGTAGTAGTCTTTTTTTTCCCCTCCCTTTTTTTCTTCTAAAAATTACATCTAACTTGTACCTTAATTTCATAAATGACATCATAAAAACCTTGCATGATTACCATGTGGAATGCTATGATTGCTATAATGTGTTTTCTGTGTATGTTTTGCTGTCACTTGTTCTTCATTTTAAAAGTTAAGCTATATGGCCCTGCATACACCTGGTATTAACATCAAATGCATGTCCTGCGACAACTTCTGATTTGATTTTGTTACTACATACTATACATCATTCGTCAGGTCAGTTTGTTTCTGCATGTTGCTAAAGTAGGGATGCACAATATATCGGTTATTGGCTAATAAAGATTATTTTGGAATTGGATACTATTGGGGATTTAATTTTGCAAGCTCATTTCGCTTATTTTTGCATTTATATCAATGTAGAAATTAGGGGTCGACCGATATGTGTTTTTCAGGTCTGATGCCAATACCGATTATTACAGATCAACTAGACCAATAACTGATATTTTGAACTGATGTATGTGACCTTGAACCATAAAATCAGTCATAAGTAGCATGGGTACTGTACTGTAGCATGGGTACAAATTTAGGATTAAGAAGGGCTCTGACAAAACTTTCTTTAAATTCTTTTAAATTGTTTAAGCAGCAAATTGGTTTTGAAAATGACGATTCTGAAGACCATAAAAATGCTTAATATCAGCACCGACAATTGGTCGACCCCTAGTAAAAATCATCTATCACCCATTAAAAGTTATTCTTTAAAAACTTTTTTTATACAGAAATATAAATGCATTAACTATTGAACAATAATGTCATCACACTAACAATAAACAATACATTTTCAGAGCATTTTTAAAATCTTTTTTAATGTTAGTTAGAAAATTTTCATGTTCATGTTATTTCACAGTGCATAAACTATATATACAGCTTTACATTTTAATAATGTATTAGTCAGTTTTGAACTTAATATTAACTAACTTTAGTAAATGTTATGAAATTGTTTGTGTTTACTAATATAGTCAATGTTAACAAATGAAATGTTACCGAATGTTTTGATGCCTAAATTAACATATAGCATTTTAAAAAACTTGTTGTAATTTTCAGATAATATTAATGTATTTAGATGAAATAGTGTCAAATTGTAGCATACCATTTTAAAATTAAAATATATATGAAGAGTTATTTTGCAAAAACAGATTTTTAACAATTTTCAAAAACCATGTTTTTTTCATTGTGAAGTCCAATTAATTTTAATCAAACTGCAGTTGGGTTATTTTGATATAAAGTAAAAAAATAAATAAATAAATAAATAAATAAATAAATAAATACATAAATAAATAAATAATACATCTAACTAACATAATAATAAAACGCCACAAAAACATAATAGCATTAAAAAAAAAAAAAAAAAAAAAAAAAAAATCACATAGTATCTATAAATTTATATACTACCCAGTAATTTTACAGACATTTCTGTTCCCCTAAAACACAACACAATAAAGTTCACAATGTAAAATACAGGTTCAATAAAAATGTAAAAATAAATAAATAAATAAATAAAATAAAAATAAAAAATAAATCTGTATCATATTAATACAGTACATTATGCACTATTTTTACAGTTTAATTTTTATTTTAAACAGTGAAATTATAGGTGACATAGGTGTTACAATATAATTACTTTAACACTGGGTAATAACAATTGACTAGAAGTTCTTATAAAGTTAGGGTTAGGGCTTGGTTTAGGTTTAGTTGTGTGCGTTAATGCACAATTTACTGTAAGTAATTACATATACTGAATGAAATGCTCCTTATTTTAAGCAGCTGTTACAACTGAACCTCAAATGTGTGTATTTCACATGACCTAAACGTGTTCATTTGGCACATTGTGATCATTATCAGTGAGACGGATGTTAATACGATGAGTGAATGGGGCGAATTAAGTCCTGAATATACTGTCTCATTGTAACATGTAAGCTGAGATCGAGTTCGATCCAGACATAAATCCCAGACACTACTTAAAAAGTGCTTAATGTGATTTACCAAAGTAGCACATGTGTCTGGACAGAGGCCATCCTGGTCCTGAAACAACATTCCAATCAACCAATCACACTTCAGGGTGAAGTTCAGGGTTAGAAATAGGGTTTGGCTACTGATTGTCTGATAGGAATGTTATTCCAGGATAATGTAATATTTGGCCTCATAGTTCTGAAATATTCACATTTTCAGATACCAAACAGGTCATTATTTTCTAAAGCATCAGTGTGTGGGTAAAAAGAAACCAGGCTAGTAAGAACACTTGGAGCTGTAAAGAGCAAACACAAAGAAAGTCTACAAATATGAGCATACAAAAGGAAGGGGAAAAAGGTTAAAACACTTTCTCCTTTCTTTCAAGGGTTATGTGGCTTTTGTGTAGCTCCCTGTTCAAGCCCCATGGCTCCTCTTCAAACACATCCTTACCCAGCAGGCCCTGCTGCTCAAATCATTGAGTGAGTAATGAGTTTATTCCACAGAGCAGTTCTCAGAGTGCCATCTGCTTTGGTCTACAAACCTAGTGCCAAAAGTCAGATTGGAAAGTTGAGTGTTTGTGTGTTTATGAAGGTTGGATATCCATCACTTGGTTTGTCTGCTCGCAGTAAATCTGACATTGTTCAGTGTTCAGCGTATCAAGAATCTGTGAATGTCTTCAACTGTGGTGACCAAGTATTACTATCCAAAGCATGAATTGCTTTGAAATAACCACAAATCATCTCACAAGATTCGAAAGGAGAATCTGAAGAAGCCCCAGGAATGTTCTGTCACGATAATCCATTGTTAGCAAACCCTGACAAAGCAAAAAAGACAAATAAACATCATAAATCCTGCCAAGAAATATATTAGGATCTTTATAAAGCTTGTCCAAGAAGAATAGATGACCTCATTATTTAAATAATATTTTATTTCTCTATTAAAACTTCCCTAAACAGTGAGTAGGCCGCCATATATTCACAGCCATAAAGTAAGGATTTTGTGGTAAGATGTCGCTTCAGTCTAAAGGAGCATGCCAGTAAAAACACAAATGATCAATGGCATAACTTCACGTGGCCATAATTCATATTTCAGGCACACAGAGACGGGAAATCAAAATGGACTGGAATTTAATGAGAAAAGTGAGGTGGTTCACTTTTATGAGCTTCCCACAAAAGCTGCACAACTTTTCCTATAATACAAAAGACTGAGCGAAATTATCCTTTGCCGTAAAACATCCAGGCAGTTAGGAGCCGAAGCTCTGTGGCATCTCACCTTCATCAGTGAATCATGAAATAAAGCTTGTTATACACAAAAAAAAAAAAAAAACTCTTGTCATTTGTGGCCCAGTTTACTCACTGCTAAATGAAAAAAGTAATGCTGAACCATTCTTTCTAGTCTCGCCTGAAAGCTTACTGGATGTTACAGTAAATGATGAGAACGATATATCAAAGCATCGACTGTTGACAGAACTTAGGTACAGGTTTTATCACAAATAGGAGGGAGATGCAGTTTCTACTTAGAGTTAATGCAGGGCATGTTAATCCTTGAAGCTGGTACTCAATCCACAGGAACTGATTCTATTGCTGAAAAGTCTGAGACACACCAAACCAACATCAAAGAACTTAGAGGCGATGAACAACGACTGTGGTGTCGCCTCACGTCACCTGCACCTTGGCCAAAAAGCCATGCTTGAACATTGCAAAGACGGCCACGGCCAATTAGTTAGAGTTGAGGTACTTGGACTGTAATTATGAATGAACTTGGATGTACTTGGGTGGACTTGAACTCAAACTTGACAAGGCCTCTTTTGGACATTTTCAGAGTGCAACTGAATCAACATCATGTTGATTAATAAATGTCTTCCATTCAGACTCAACTGATTAAGGACTCCGATTCGACGCTGACTCGACGAGGTGGACTTGGACCCAACACTGCAACAAGTACTTGTGAAAAACACTCTCCAGGAGGTAGGCATGTCACTGTCAAAGTCTACAGCAAATATAGAGGGTTCACCACAAGGTGCCAACAAGGCCAGATTTGATATTGCCAAAAAAAAAAAACATCTAAAAAAAGCCAGACCACTTCTGGAAACGCATTCTTTGGACAGCTGAAATTAAGATCAACCTGTACCAGAATGATGGGAAGAAAAAAGGGGAAGGCTTGGGACAGCTCATGATCCAAAGCATACGGCATCATCTGTGAAACATGGTGGAACAGTTTGATGACATGAGCATGGATGGCTTCCAGTGGCACTGGGTTACTGGTGTTTATTGATGACGTGACAGAAGACAGAAGCAGCCGGATGAATTCTGAAGTGAACTGGGATATACTGTCTGCCCAGATTCAGCAAAGTTGATTGAGTGGTGCTTCATAGTACAAATGGACGATGATTCAAAACATACAGCAAAAGCAACCCAGGAGTTTTTGAAGGTGACAAAGTGGAATATTCTGCAATGGCAATCTCCTGATTTCAACCTGACTGAGCATGCATTTCACTTGCTGAAGACAAAACTAAAGGCAGAAAGACCCACAGACAAACAAGAACTGTCAGTTGCAGTAAAAGCCTGGAAAAGCATCACAAAGGAGGAAATATCCCAGTCTCTGGTGATGTCCATGAGTTCCAAACTTAAGGCAGTCATTGCCTGAAAGGATTCTCAACAAAATATTAAAAATGAACATTTTATTCATGAATATATTTATTTGTCCAATTACATTTGAGCCCCTGACAATGGGGGGACTGCACTGTAAAAAAAATCTGTAAAATTTACTCTGGTTGCTGGAATTTTACCGTAAAAAATACGGTAGCATTGTTTTTGGTTTTACGGTTTTAAATTTAACATTTAAATACCGTAATTTCATTAACTGTTATAATGTTAATATATCAACCTACTAAAGTACTGAAATCTGTTTTGTACCTTTGTACACTGATAACCACCAAAAGTAAGTGGTGATGAGAAAGTCACATAAGGAGGCAAAGCCCATCACAAATGGTTTTTAAATAATAACATATAAGGTGCACAGTGTCATTCACACAAACACCAAACACCATCATGGTAACACACAAGAAACTGAAACAATGCAATAAACAGTAATATAACAACAATGCTGTTATATAATAATATAACAACATTAGATGTAACATACAACCCTAATGTACAAAAATGAAGAAGAAACATAGTTATATAAAAATAAATAAATAAATAAATAAATAATGCAGTGAATTCTGGGAATGTCAATTTACAGTTATTCACCGTAAATTGTACATTCTTTTTCAGTTTCAATAACAGTATAGTACTGTAAAATTACATGCAATCTCCAATACACTTTTCACCATAAACAGTAGGGGAACTTACCGTTAACCATTTAACAGTTTTTTTACTGTAGCATTTTTACAGTCTTTTACCGTTAAATTCACAGTCATTTTTTTTACAGTGTGTACAAACATGGTTGTAATTCTTAAGCATTTTATGTAATATTTTCATTCACTCCTTTGAATTAAAGCTCAAAGTCTGCATAAACCATAATCTCTAGCTTCCACTAACCGTTGTATGTGCGTTCACGAGAGAGTGGCATTCCAGCGGATGACGTAGAACATAGATGTAGTGTAAGCTCTGATGAGAATAGTCTCATTGGCTTATATTGAAATCCTCAAACATTTTTCTTTACAAGTACTTGTGTTGTACTTGTTGTACTAATTTGTGACCAGTGTTTTGTTTTGCTCTCCTCTGTGCTTCCGCATTTGCCTGCGTCCTACGTTATCTGCTGGAACGCCACTCTCTCGAGAACGCGCGTACAACAGCTAAAGCTAAAGATTACGGTTTATAAAGTTTTAGCCTAAATATGCATATTTTTCTTACACAAACACATTGATTCACTTCAGAAGGCCTTTATTACCCCCGGAGTTGTGTGGAGCCCTTTTATGATGGATGGATGCACTTCATTAGACTTCAACTCAAACTCAACAGCCATTCATTGGCATTATAAAGCTTTGAAGAGCCAGGACATGTTTTAATATACTGCAACTCCAATTCTATTCATGTGAAAGAAAGTCATAAACACCTAGGATGGCTTGAGGATGAATAAATCATGGGTTAAATTTCATTTCTGGGTGAACCATCCTTTTAAATTTGTTATGTTTGTCCAAAGTCAGTTTTACTAAGTCATTTATCGCAGTGGTCTGATTTATGCAGTATGCAAGTCTCAAATTTGTCACCAAACAAGAAAAAAAGACTCAGTAAAGGGTATCGTGTTTACATTTCCTCTGGTCTGGTCTGATTTGATTTACAAATATTTCATGAACGCATGGGTGATCACTTATAGTTGAGCCCAAATTAACATTCTGTCATTATTTACTCATTCTCACCAGTAATGAAGTATACTGAAAGTTAATCAATGAAAATATTGACATACACCTTACCTCTCCTTGGCACCTCTCACAAAAAAGTGATGTTGTTTTTAGTCTGATCTTTTCAATGAATCCATTCAATGTTCAATGAATGGTTAATAATCCACTGAAAAGTTAGATGAACAGCGTATTACTTAAATTTTGGTCTGTGTTTATCAGAAAACCTACCACTTTTTTATATTTCTGAATCTTGAACACCTCAGTTTTCATTTATTGTCAGGCCAGCTGCCTGTTTAAATCATAAAAATGCAATGCCTTTCAATCATTTTATGTTTTTGGCTGAATTGACTTGTTTTTTTCTGTCAGCAAGTTTCTTTTGATTTGATTTACATTTGATAAAACATTCAGAGATTATCATCTCCAATGACTTAAAGGCAAAGTCCACCCCAAAAAAATGAAAATGCTGCCTTTTAAATCTGTGGTACATTATTACATTGCAAATAACATGCACTCAAGTGTCTAAAAACATTAAAATGTTGAATACTTGTAAATGTTGATTTTAAAAATGAAATGCACATGATGAGTGAGAAATGGTTCATGTTTGTAATGAATATCCATGCTGAATATTCACTTTTTATGTGAATAGGCCTTTAGAGACTTCACAATATGAATTAGGTCTTTAAGATTTGCTTCTGGCCAGTAGATAATAATCATCTCCCGATTTCATAAAAAGGATGTTTGTGAATGAAAAGGATGCAGCTATTTATTCAGAAGATTCACTAACAGACTCTGATTCTATAAGACACTCAAAATATCTTCGGTCACAGGAAACAGATGAAGGATTTGGCACACATAGCAAGCTATAAAACAATAAGTCTGACCCTTAACCTGACTATTATATTAGACAAGAAAAAAAAGGAACGCACATACTCAACCAAAGCTTTCTTTTTAACATAATGCGTGTCAAAAGGTGAGACGGAAATGGGAAACTTCAATTTTCTGTTCTTATCATTGTCAGTTCATGGCTGAATGTGCATGTGAAAACAGTGTGTGTGATTATTAATCAGTCACACTCACTGTGCAGGCAAGAGCTGAATTCATGATGACAATAGCTGCTACTCCTGATGACTGAACAACAGTCGATCCATATAGATTAGCTCAACTCAGTTCTTAACTGTCTGGCAAGTAAGAAATGGCAGCCAGCATTCAATTGTAAGAAGGGGTGGGCGATTTTCTCTGTTATAAACAATACAAATTTGTCAGCTGGTACAAATTGTCGAGTACTGTTTCTTTGCAGTGTTTGCTTGTGAAGCTAAATCTGGAGCGCTGTGGCAAACAAAATCATATTTTATAAATTAACCTTAAAATTATACTAATTAATAAATAATATTATAATTATACACTTTAAAAATATAGATAGGGTACATGTTTAATACGAAGATTTTTTTATTTTATTTTTTTTTCACATGATTTATCTGTACTTTGAATTTTGCACTGTATTGCATTGCGTTTTAGTTCATTATTTATTCATTTTAGTTACTACTACTACTACTACTACTACTACTACTACTACTAATAATAAATCTAAATCACTCTTTCATGCGTCAAAATTGGTTTAGTCCGTTTGTGGTACACCGTCTGCTGATCAACTGCTTTAAAAAGGAAAAGACTGTCATGTCATGCAGCTAAAAACTTTTTGTGGAACACAAATGGAGTTATTATCGAAATGTCAAAGCTGTCAAGTTATCCAGGAGTGTCACTGTGCCCCCCTTGGTGTAGTTACAAAGACAGTAGGGGGTGGAGGATGAAAGTGAAAAAGGAAGCATTTAGTCTCGCATTTTATGGCTTATTTTGTTCCATTTTAATTTGCCAAATAGGGAGAAATGCACATCTCTCGCTTTCACATTCCTGTAGGTAAATGGAGAAGCGAATGCGAGCGGCAGAGTATGCTTCACATCAGACAGTCATTTCAGCTGCTGAAAGCCAAAACCTGCGGATAATCAAAACCTTCTGATCTGGAGAACAGAAGTGCTGAGTACAGCGTCCCACGTTTGAGGCCTGCGCTCCAGTCACCATTTACTCAACACCAAGATACTGACAGCCATGAGCTACTTCTGAGGCACTACTTACTTTAATAATACGTTGAGGTATTCGACATGCTCTTTCCTGTTTAAAAGAAAATATTATTGCAAGTTTTGGAAAAATTCCTCCACCAAGAGCATCATTAGGTCTCTGAATTTTTAGAGAGAATTAGAAACAAATGCTGGGACTTTGAAACAGCACCTCCAGATATTTCTCTCACGAGCTTCTGCTATTTTAGGCCTATCACAACAACTCTATCTGGGTCACTCCTACAATTTGCCTCCTTGTGGGCTTTAAAACGTTTGGAAAATGAAACATACTTTTTATAAGTGTCTATATACACAAAGGAGACATGCAAACGTTTTTAGAATTTATACAGGTCAAGCTCAATGACTGAAATTGAATAATTAAAAAAAAAAAAAAAGTAGTATAGTATAATAGTATAGTATTATATTTATATAATAAAAATCATGTTTTCTCATTCTGGATTCCAGTTAATCTCAGTCAAACTGCAGTTGAGTTATTTTGATTATAGGTAAAAAAATAAAATAAAAATACAGCTAACAGAATAAAACACAATAAAAAACATGATTTTTGAAAAATTAAAAAATGGAATCTGTTTTTGTAAATAAAGTCTTCATATATATATATATATATATATATAGAGAGAGAGAGAGAGAGAGAGAGAGA
>JAHKKF010517540.1:62003-110124 GCA_019740295.1 Labeo calbasu | reverse complement strand
GTTATTTACTCACCCTCCAGGCATCCTAGGTGTATATGTTTTCTTTCTTTCAGTTATAGTAAAAATTATCCTGGCTCTCCCTAGCTCTGTCATGGCAATGGGTGGGTGTTTCTCTTTAACAGTCCAAAACAAGTCCAATAAAGTGCATCCATCAATAATAAAAAGTGCCTCTCATGGCTCCGGGGGGGTGAATAAAGGCCTCATGTAGCGAATTCGTATTTAAAACATAATCACTTTAATCTAGCTTGCGCCAACTGGTCGTACATGGAAGCAGCTCCGGGCAGATGACGTAGGAGGTTAGCGTTGCGCATGCGCCTGTGAAAACCAACATTTGCTTACAGGAGCAAAGGAAGCGAAGTTTCCTTACTTTGGCAAAGGAAAACCAGAACCCCATTGGTTTATATCGAAATCCTCCGTAATTTTTCTTTACATATCCTTGTTTTGTACCTCTAATGTTGTGGTTCTCCACGGCGCGTTCATGTTCACGTATCTCACCGGCGCAACACCGACATCATACCGTACATCATCCACCCGGAGCTGCTTCTGTGTACGACCAGTTGGCGCGAGGTAGATTAAACGAATTATTACGTTTTAAATATGGATATTTAAACAGACTTTTTATTTTGGATGGATGCACTTTATTGGACTTGTTTTGGACTGTTGAATAGAAACATCTGCCCATTGCCATGATAGAGCTTGGGAGAGCCAGGATCATTTTTAATATAACTCTGATTGCATTTGTCTGAAAGAATAAAGGATGCCCAAAGGGTAAGTAAATAATGGGCTAATTTTCATTTTTGGGTGAACTAACCCTTTAAGGGTGGAGAAATGAGAACATAGTTTTCAGTTTTGGATGAACTTTCCCTTTAAATACTATAAACTGAAGTTTATCTTCAAAGACTGGTATGGAAGTGTCACTTTACAGTGATATCAAAGACTAGTGTTGCTTTGTGTATTTGTCTAGGATACAGTAATCTGACATCCTTCGACCTTAAAGCATTCAGCATTTATTAGGCATGCCTGCATAGCTTAGTATATTAATATCTCCCCACCTCACAGAATGTAGGGGAATTCCGGCCCCACACCCGAGTGCCAACGTTAGATTATGGGTTGACACCCCAACTCCCAGACGCTCACACACGCATACATACATTTACTACCTTCAACCCCCATCCACAGCCAAGCCCAGTTCAGCCACACACATTCCGAATGCTGCATAGCGGTGGTGTTGCTATCATATAGACAGCAAGGGGAATTCCGCTCTGCTTGGTCGTCAGCGTGTGCTGCTTCTCAGCAGGAACAATGAGACGCTGGGCTCTGGCTTGGTGTCATGTTTCAGATGGAGAGGGTCATCGTGTTTTCACTGACAGTCTTATTCTCTCTGCTGCTCCTAAATGTCATGTTAACACTGGTTATTGGTGTTGCATTAGACGGGAACAGAGCATGGCCTTTGTGGGGGGAGAAGCAATTAAGAATGAGTTGTGTTTTTACATTCCAAATGGGTGCAGTGCCTTCTTTCCACTGTTAACACGGTAATGAATACTGTATCAGTTTACTAAATGAGATTGAAGTTCAAGTCGGTTGTTACTGTAATTAGCGGTGATTGCAACACACATCACTATTACTATTTCTCATAGTCAGGGTAAGCGTTTTTCATAATTTGTCCTACACCACTGGTGTGAAAGATATGGATTATTTTTCTAAAAATGATCTAAAAAAATTTTTGTTTTTGGTTTTAAAGGAGTGACAAAAATGTAAAATTGGGGTAACACTCTTAAGCCAGTATGCAGGGTTATCATACTACTTCAGTATTTAAGAACAACTTTGTTACTTGAAATAAACGTTAAGTAAAATAAAATTTATTTAAAATAATTAAACTTATTTTATTTTAGCTAACTGTCAAGGCAGCATTTCTCATTTTTTTTATGTACAATACAAAAATAACTAAACCTGAAATAAAAGTGAATACAAAATATTTAGACAGTCTTTATAGTTAGAAAAGTAACAATTTACAAAAGCTTAAACTATTAAAAATGACAAACACACAAAGTTACTGAAATTGGAATTAAAATACTAAAATATTAAATATATGTTCAAAATAGTAATAAAAAACTATGATAGTATCTCAGTGAAACTAAAATAACACAGCCAATAAGTAACTACCTGGAGCTACTATCTAAAATTAATTACTCTAGCAAAAACCTGGCAACACCCTTAGAAACCATTCAAAAAACCATAGCAATCGTATATATATTAACACCCTGGAAACCACCCACAACACCGTCATAAACCTTTGAAGTGACTTTTGCATGGCAAAACCTTTTTTCAGTTCATTTGTTTTCCAATACAATACTTGCAGTTTCGGAAATTTGGTAACACTTTACAGCAAGGTTCATTAGTTAACATCAGTTAACTACGTTAGTTAACATGAACTAAGAATGATCAATACTTCTACAGCATTTATTCATCTTAATGTTAATTTCAGCATTTACTAATGCATAATTCAAATTACAAGTTGTGTTTGTTAACATTAGTAGCACTGTGAATTAACATGACTAACAATGAACAACTGTATTTTTATCAACTAACATTAACAAAGATGAATAAATTGTTTAATAAATGTATTGTTCATTGTTCATTCATATTAGTTAATGCGTTAATTAATGTTAACAAATGACACCTTATTGTAAAGTGCTACCGGATTATTGATTTGATTTATCAAAATACTGTTAACCTGAGATACATTGGTAACACTTTAACTAATGGAACCTTATTATAATGTTAATGTACTAACTAACATGAACAAACAATGAACAATACATTTATTACAGTATTTGTTAATCCTGGTTAATTTTAGTTAATTAAACATTTTACGTAATAATTTCTGACCTAAATTTTGTTTCCGTCTCTTTAGATTGAGAGAACCAGCAGCAGCATGTCTCTCGTGGGCTGAAGGTTCTTTCCTGGCCTCCATGTCACAGGGCCAGGCCTCTCAGGGTACGGATATCCTCGGACAAGACGTCCTCAACCAGCTGCTGGAGATGCTGGACCAGTGAGTTATGAAGTATCTTACAAATTCACTTATATGTGACCCTGGACAACAAAACCAGTCATAAAGGTCAATTTTTTGAAATTGTGTTTTTATATATCATCTGAAAGCTAAATAAATAAATAATCTTTTCATTGATGTATGGTTTGTTAGGATAGGACAATATTTGACCGAGATACAACTATTTGAAAACCTGGAATCTGAGGGTGAAAAAAAAGAGAAAAAGAACAGATTAAAAACAAAATATTGAGAAAATTGCCTTTAAGGTTGTCCAAATGAAGTTCTTAGCAATGCATATTACTAATCAAAAAATAGGAAATTTACAAAATATCTTCATGGAACATGATCTATACTTAATATCTTAATGATTTTTGGCATAAAAGAAAAATTGATCTTTTTGACCCACACAGTGTATTGTTGGCTATTGCTACAATTATATCAGTGCTACTGGTTTTGTGGTCCAGGGTCACATATTAATAAATATTTAAATAAGCCCAAAAGCTATTTTAAAAAACTGTTGTAAATTACTGAAGTGTGTTTTTACAAGAAAATGCAACTTCAGTGTTTTTACTTTCATGTTCAGTTTAATTTGTTACTTGCTGTTTCTATATAACTATTTGTGAAATTTACTTTCATCTTATGAATAAAAGTTATTTCACCACCTTTTATCAATGCATAAGGAGTTTATTGGATGACATTTTATTTAAAGCTGTATTTTTTATTTTTTACAAGTTTATATAAATTCACAAAAGCGAGTACATCATAAATCCATTTTCCTGAATCACAATGGTACACCTATAATAAGTTTTTATATTTAGACTATTTCAGACTGGTTCTGGTAGGAAACGCTGCATAGTAGCCCAGTACCTCCATGATTAGTCATGGACATAAAACAGAGAGAAGTAGCTCTGGCTACTATGTTTTTCTACTATGTTGTTTAAGCATTTCTGTTCATTACCAGGTAGAGCACCAAAAGTTATGGACTGCAGCTTTAACAAAAGCTTTAAATTATTTAACTTTATCGACTTGGAATAAAAATACGTAAGTGTAAATAAATAACAAAACCACAACTTTAAGTCAAGTTACTGGTTTCTGTTCTAGGTCTGCGCTACATTCAATGCAGCCTATCGAGCTCAACTTTTCTGAGGGCTCTGCAGTCGGATCAGCATCCAATACCATACAGATTAGTATGGACTGCATCACAATGCGTGGGCATGAGGAGCCCCTCACAGTAAGTACCTTTTTTTACTAAACTGTTTTTCACACATTTTCACATTTTAAAAACTGCACCAAAAGTGTAACAAAGTCGGATATTGTAGTGTCATTAAGATCTGAGTCACTGTGGTACTGTTCTTGACACATTTCAAAACAGCAGATTATGCAAAATGCGAGTTCTGACCTTTTTGAATGTATGAATAATCATCAAATATAAATTTTAGTTAGGTTTCATTTAAAAAGCAGTCAAAGCAAATTGCAGATAACTGGTTATTGACTCAAATTATCTCCCAAGTAATGTAGTGATACTGGTATATGCATATAAATGTATGCATAAACATAAACATATGCATATAAAAAGCCCTCTAGACTGTTTTATAAAATGTACTATTACTGTAACTTCACATACTGCAACTTGAACAAAGCAATTAATACAAAATATTTCTTAAAACTTTACAATAAGGTTCATTAGTTAACATTAGTTAACTACATTATTAACATGAACTAAGAATGAACTACTACTAGTACAACAGCATTTATTACTCTTAATGTTAATTTCAGCATTTACTAATGCATTATTAAAATCACTAGTTGTGTTTAACATTAGGTAATACACTGTGAACTAACAAACAATGAACGACTGTATTTAAAAACTAACATTAACAAACATTAATAAACACTGTAATGTATTGTTCATTGTTAGTTCATACATTAACTATGATTAACAAATGACACCTTAGTGTAAAGTGTCTCTTAGCTTGTTTCCTACTACTTGCAGTTTTCAAGCATTTAATTGTTGAAAATCCCCTGCAAAGTTTAAAGCAAATGTACATGGGGATTTTTTTTTTTTTAAACCTCCCACAGAATGGTCTCAGACGGGCTGTTTTACTGATGGTAGCAGTAGATAATTTGATTTTTAATACAGTAACACTCTTTTGAATTTCTGTAATATTTTTTTTTTCCCAATTGTTCTAATACTTTTTTATTTTTGCTTGTCTAATTTGCTTTTAAATACTAAACAGCAGCTAAACATTTTTCAACGTATGTAATTTGTAAGTAAAGTACTACAATTACTTTATCGCTTATGAAACTTGGTTTTGTTTAGAGTGATCACTCAAGTGAATAATTTCAGTAGTGGGGAATTTAGTGGTAAGCCCCAGCAAAAACAGTTACGTGGGAGTGTTACTGTTTATTGGGGGTGTTTATGGGTTTTCCCTGGTCATTCTGGATAGTTTTGGTACCGACAAAGTGAAAAGGTATGTCCAGGTCCGGGTGAACTCACTAAATATAAATCGTGATGACGATAGCCTTGCTTTGCGACAATGGAACATCCTATGTGAAGTGCTTCGGATGTAACATTGTGTCATGCAAGAAATAGATTCTAAAAAACTAAGGGACTGAAGTGGATCAATGAATTATGAAGATGGAGATTTACAACAATACTGTGCAACAGACAATTTCTTCTTTGATGTAAGTCAGCATTTTTCTCTTCTATACTCTGAACAGTACGCAAGTTTGCTTGTAAAAAAATGAGTTCTTGTGTTCATTTGTTTAAATTTGATGTAGGTCGTGCAAAATCTGTGTACGCCTTGGGCAGATTCTATCAACACGTATAGTTCTGGCATTGTGTTTATACACAACAAAAAAGCAATGGAAAGTTTGACATTAAATTCATGACCTGTAGCTGACGCTGAGGCCTTGTAGGTTTTTTCTGGGTGCGCAGGAGAATTAGGTGGTTGTCGCTCCCCTCCCAGCAGAGGAATGCAGTTGTCCGGTAGTAAAGATGAGGAAAAAAAGGGAGAGACTGAGCAACGCTTTGCTTCTCTGGCCCTGAGGGATTATCTTTTCTCTTGATCTGGTGATTAATACCCCCCATACAACACCACCCGCCCCCATCTTCCTCGCAGTAAAGATCGGGCGTGGTGCGCAACATGGCACGCTAATACTCCGTCCCTTGCCAGCTCGCATTCGTGTTGATCGAAAACCTGGAAACTGTGGCTACCTGCCAAACGTTTGCTGCAGTGATGCTCATTAAACTTTGAAGAACAAACTTTTAATGGGTATGGTTGCCATCCTATTAAAAGAATAGTTCACCTGAATGTAAAAAAATGGTCCGTTTACTCACCCTCATGTCGTTCCAAACCTGTATGACCGTCTTCCTCTGTAGGAATGTTGGGGTCCAATTATTATTGGACATATGTACAGAAAAAAAAAATACTGAGACAGAATTTTCCTTTACGAGCTAAACTGCTGATCTCCTAATAACCAGCTTATGAGTGATCGGTGAACTCCTTCACCAAAAGAAAGAGAATTAAGAAAAAGGTTTGCCGCCTCCATTAATTACTGGATGATGTGCGCTGTTTGGCGCCCTCAGGGTCCTCTGTGTTTGTATTGTGCAGGGGTGTTGTGTTTTAATCTGAAATTGCTCTTTCTTGGGTAGGTGTGCTTTCTCTGTAGCTGCAGGGCAACAATTTAGAGCAGCACCTGCCGCTGTGACTGACTGAGGCTTGCGTCCTATTCTGTCTGTGTAAGATCGGGGATGGGGGAGGAGAAAGAGAGGTGTGGAGTCAGGTAGAATAGAGGAATGTGACCGAGGAAAGACTGTGTCCTGACATCAAACAGCTCAGCTGATATCATGGTGAGATGGAGCTGTTAAATTTGATGAAGTCGCAGATGTGTTGTTTCACATTTTGTGTGCCTAGATCTCTGCAGTTTAAAAGTTTTAGGCTTTTTTTGTATATATGCAGCCTTATATAATTTGGATGTGGATGAGACCAACCCATATGAAGACTCCAGACAGAGGTGGATTTAAGCCCCATGGCTTTACTTGTACACTCACACGTTTCCACGGAAGTACAATGCAAAGTGCTGCTTTCTTCAGTTTATTTCCTCCCAACTAAATGTGACACAATAACCGATTTTGTATTTAGCAATTAAAAATAGGTACTGACAGATTGATGAGAGATTGATGAGAGAAAACGGCTGTCCGTTGACATTTTTTGATTAGGGTGTTGCTGACTAGCAAGAATTCAACATTATGTCCCTTGAATACATTGAAGGTGGTGAGGCAATGGTTTGTTTAGGCTGTGTTGTGCCCTAGCCCTTGATTAGTCATTTGTAGTGTTCTTTTCAAGTAGAACCTGACTCAGCATTAGGCAGGAACACATAATTAAGGTGTGCTTCCTTACCGCCATCCATTCATTCTGTAGCTACTGTTCGTCATATGTTTTATTTTAAAAGTTCTTGTGAATTATTTAAAATTTTGTGATTGATTTAATGCAATGAATCGCTTACGTTGCTTAGCATTTCTTTTTAATGCTTAGCATTTGTTTTCTTTTGTGTGTAAATGTAAAGGTTTTCATAGTGCTGATGCATGTTTAGATCAAATCACCAGAGCTGCTAAAAAAAAGTCTTATTTAAAGAAAATGAAAACAAAACAAAACTTTACAGACAATCCTTTCCGACTTTTGATTTTGAGATTTAACTCCGCCGTTTAAATCACGACTGCTAAATCACTGCTGACTCTTCACCCCACCAGTTTGCCTCAAGCGAAATGAAACAGTACTGCCAAGGTACAGAGTAATCCATCTAAACATTTACCTCTTTTATTCTCTCTCTTTCTTTTTTCTCTCTCTTTCCTTTCCTTCACTCTCTTCCTTTTCCACCAACACTGTTTTCTCTTAAACATCAAGGTTTTAGGACGTTTTAAGTATTTGTAAAAACTAGACGACTCTGTATAAATAGCCCGTATCCCTAAATAAAGTCATACTTTGGACGCATAATGAAAATTACAGTGGTGACCTTTGACCTGGTTTGCTTGAAAGGCTCTGCATTGTGGTATGGTTGTGTAGGCAATTTTTTTTTAAATTTGTCTTGCAAATGTTTGTACTTGTACAAATGCACGTGTTGTTTTTTTTTTGGTCAGCGGCTAGAAGGATGCAGTTTATTCAGGTCAGACATCAGGATGATTTGAAACGGATAATTTTTAACGTAACAGAATGCAACCATTCCTCGAAGACTAGACGAGGATCAAAACAGGATAGTGAGGACTGGTGCCAATTATGCTGTAAAACAATTTTAAAGTTCAGAGTACAGGTGTTGACTTTTGCTCTCTGATGTCCACAGGTGTTTAGTCTTTGACATCACAAACAGCTTATTATCCTGAACTATAGCGCTGTTAGCCATCAGCTAGTGAACTCCGTTAAAGCAGATTGCCACATAGATGGATTTTCAAAAGTAAATGCGCTGATGAAAACAAAATTAATAAATTAAATAATTATTTTAAATTATTTTTTAATCTAAGCACCACAGTACAATAGGGAATTATGTATTGGGTCATTTAAAGGAGAAGTCCACCTTCAGAACAAAAAGTTTACAGATAATGTACTCACCCTTGTCATCCAAGACGTTCATGTCTGTTTGTCTTCAGCCGTAATGAAATAGTTTTTTGAGGGAAACATTTCAGGATTTTATGATATGGCGCCCCGATTTTGAACTTCCAGGAAGAAGAATGATCAGTGATTTTCATAAAAATAATACAATTTTTATACTTTTAGTCAAACGCTCATCTTGTCTTGCTCTGTCTGAACTTTTTTTTTTTTTTTTTTTTTTTCGGTTCATGACAGTTAGGGTATTTTGAAAAATTTCCATCTCGTGTTCACCCTCAACCTCAAAATCATCTTATATCGTTGTTTTACCTTTTTTGTTAAGCGTGTTTGACCTTCTTTGCATGTTCAAGACTGGGTCGGTACATCTACAGCGATGTTGGATGATTTTGAAATGATTTTTGAAGTTGAGGGAGAAAATACGATTGGAGTTTTTCAACATAGAATACACAGAGTTCAGGGAGAGCAAGACAAGATGAGCGTTTGAGATTAAAAAGTATTTAAATTGTAATTTTTTAAAATGAAAATAATCGATTGTTTTGCTAGATAAGACCCTTCTTCCTTGGCTGGGATTGTTTACAACCACATTTGGGATCGTTTGAAGCCGCATTTAAACTGCATTTTTGAGGTTCAAAATCGGGGTACCATACCAGCCCGTTATATGGAGAAAAATCCTGAAATGTTTCCCTCAAAAAACATAATTTCTTTGTGACTGAAGAAAGAAAGACAAGGAGGTGAGTACATTATCTGTACATTTTTGTTTTGGAAGTGGACTTCTCCTTTAACCAGCAAAATATCCTTATATATCTAAACCCTTCTTTATTTCTCGCTCCTGCAGATTTTCTTGAACAGGTGTCACTTAAAACGCTAGAAATCAATAAATAAATGAGCTTCTCACCTGTTTTTATTTCTCTCTCCTCTATTAAAGGGGTGATGCAGTTTTGTGAACAGGTGTCTCTCAAAACACTAGCCACCTGACACATGACACCTCACTAATCCGAGGGTTGTAAGCCCAAACAGTCCTTTAAGTGTCCATATAGATCTAAGTGCAGCATCCTTTGTCTGAGCCACCAGGAAGCTTCAGTCGGGTTCACCACCTTTTTGCAGAGCCTGACAGCAGTTGCCTAATTTAGCCTAATTGTTTTACATGTTTGCATGAATATATTCATCTTACAAATAGGTGTTGACAAGTAGAATATTTATTCAGATAGGTTTGGATAAGTTTTAATAAGAGTGGATAGAACAATAAATAAATGAAAAAGGCGGCTACACCATTGTCAATTTAGAATCCAAGATTCTTTGAGATGCATGCAGTCTCATATACAGTTGATAAGTATACAAATCAGCTATTTGGCAATGAGCAAATACAATCTGCATATTCTGTTTTATGAATGGCCATGCTTCCCTAAAGCAAAACCTTTTTAGGGGCTTACTGCTTCTGACTGCAGACTGTGGTATAATTTGTGATTGTTAGGTGGGTCAGGTTTAGGGGTCCAGCCCTTTGTGCACTGTGACTATTGTCACCTGAGGCTGTCCCTTAATTCTGTCACCTCTGACCCTTACGGGACACGTAAATAACTTCTTGACCAGGAGTAGCCTTTCAAGGCAGTGCAATAAACACTTTAAAAACATTTTAGATATTAACATTAGTTAATAAAACAAACAGACACTACAGACAATTTTACAGATTTCGATACAGGATTAATGAAAGTACAAATATTGTAAAATTTCAAACATAGTCATAGTATTTTCTCAAGTCTCATATTTTCACAAGTCTGCATTTATTCGTTCAGAAATACAGTGTAAAATAATGTTTTGATATTACAATTTAACATAACTGCTTTCTATTTTAATATATTTTAAAATATAATTTATTCCTGTGATGGTAAAGCTGATTTTTTTTTTTTTGTTGTTGTTTTTTGTTTTTGGTGCTCAAGAACCATTAGCAATAAACATTAGCAATGTTGAAAAAATTTTGCTTATGTTTTTCAGTATTCTTTGAATAAAGTTCAAATGAACAAAATTTAATTGAATTTTTGTGATAATATGAATTATAATTTAATTGATATTTTGTAATATTTTAAAACATTCTGAATATTTTGTTAATTGTGTTAAAAAATCTTACTGATATAAATCTTTTGAACATTGTATGTACAATATCGCAAAAAGGTTTGGGATGTAGACATGTAATGTTTTGTTTTTTTTTTTTTGTTTTTTTTTAAGTAGTCTCTTATGCTTATCAAGACTGCATTTATTTGATCAAAAATACAGGGGAAAAAATACTGCAAAATGTTATTACAATATAAAATAATGTTTTTTTTTTTTATTTTAAAAATTTTAAAATATAATTTATTCCTGTGATGCAAAGCTGTTACTTCAGTCTTAAGTGTCACATGATCCTTCAGAAATCATTCCAATATACTGATTTATTATTAGAATTATCAATGTTGGAAACAGTTGTGGTGCCAAATATTTTTTGGAACCTGTGATTCTTTTTTTCAGGATTCTTTGAATAACAAGTTAAAAATAACAGCATTTATTCAAAATAAAAATATTTTCTGACAATGCAAATCTATGCTATCACTTTTTATTAATTTAACACAGCCTTGTGAATAAAAGTATTAATTTCTTTCAACAAAGAAAGGATAAAATTTACTTACCCCAAATTTTTAAACGGTAGTGTATAAAAGATTTCTATTTTAAATAAATGCTGTTCTTTTTAACTTTTTATTCATCAAACAATTCTGAAAAAAAGTATCACAGGTTCCAAAAAAATATTAAGCAACACTGATAATAAATCAGTATATCAGAATGATTTCTGAAGGATCATGTGATGCTTAAGACTGGAATAACAGCTGATGAAAATTCAGCTTTGCAACAAAGGAATAAATTATATTTTACAGTATATTAAAATAAAAACATTATTTTGTATTGTAATAATATTGTAATATTGTTCTGTATTTTTGATCAAATAAATGCAGTCTTAATGAGCATAAGAGACTTCTTAAAAAAAAAAAAACTGATCTCAAACTTTTGAGCGGCAGTGTATACATAATGTTGATTCTTACAGATTTCTATTAAATTAATGCAGCTCTACAGCTTTGCTTCTAGGATTTTTAGTTATAAGGTGTTGTTATTTTCCATTGAGAACATTGCATAATTAATAGCAAATGTAATATAAACGCTGCATAATAAATTCTGTGCTGAGAGCAGGCATAGAATATTTAGCTCTGGTGATTTCAGACTTTCAGAGTTTAGCTCCATTCGGCTAAATTAATCACAACACCTCAGCTGAGTTGATAGCAATATCTCACAGTGATTTCAGTGCTACTGCAGTGAGCACTTTAACCCCGTTGTAGATTGCAGCCAGTGTTTTTCTAAAGTAATTAGAAGTTTGTTTAGCTAACTCTAATTGCCCCCCATCAAAAGTGCTCTGAATAACAACTACCCCCAAGAGGCTATGAGCTACTGTTTTGAAGAATTTTAAAGCCTTCTCTATATAGGTGGCAAAAGTTTTTATGCTAGTTTAGTGCCATATACTGTAAAAGTATATGACTCATAGTGCATTAATATTGCCGTCTGCCAATTTCAGAGATGACTAAGTGGCGTGAGATTTCTGTACATGGGGATGGGACTGCTAACCTTAGGAATACATAAAAGTGAACAATTTTCTCTGAAGTCAGTCTGGTTAATGGTCTCAATTTAGCACATTCGGTTGGTAGAATTAAGTTGGTAAGTTGTGAAAAGATGGTGTTGAATCAATCACTGAAATAACTGAACTGGACAAATTTCATGAATGAGATTTGGAGTGTAGAGTAGTTTTTAACAAATTTCCTGAATGGTCATCATGCATTTATGTAGTGCGTGAAATCACGTTAGTACCTCGAGCTGAAAAGGGATAGAATGACCTTTCTTCTGTATAATCTGATGAATCTAACATGAATACATTTAAATATTAACAAAGAACTGGGCTGGTTCAGCCCTATGTAAAACAACATTAGTGTATTCAAAACAAATCTACACCAGTCATCTCTGATAGATACAAGCTGTCAACTGTAGTCCTATTGTTTCTCATGAGACTCTCATAGGGCAGTGCTAGAGGCTCTTTGGCTGGTGGGGAGGGACTCATTCTTATGCAAACAGGGGCTATGGATGCTACTACTGAACAGAATTTAGTGCTCTAAGGTCATTGTAGAACGATAAAGAGGATTCCCTCCAAAAGCAAGAGGGAATTGTATGTCTGGAGGCTCCATGTTTCAGTGCAAAGTCATATACTGTGTCTCAATTTTATCTGTCATATTTTTTTTCCCCCCTTACAGTTTATAATGTCATTAAATACTAAAATCATTCAAGTTTTCAATCTTGTTAATAAATAAATCTAGTTTATAGATCATTTATTTGATTTTAATTACAATTATGCATTACTATTTAATTAAAATAAGTCCGTTAAATAGCTGACCTGAAATAATTCCTTCTAATATCTTTTAAGTGTTAGAGCCCGTTTCATTGGATATTCACATTTGCACAGATTTGTTTTGTTTTAAATAAATGTTTGATTCACATTTACTTGTTTTAAAAACTGAAACATTTAAGTAAAATAAAATCACTTCATAAAAAAATTAACTTATTTACTTAAATAATATGCGCGCGCGCACAAAAAAACAAACAAAAAAACTATAGCAATTAAATAGTTGCACTGGAAAATATCTAGGTCTAGTGCTTCGCAACTCCTTAGGGTTAAATCTTAAAGGAAGAGCTAGAAGACGGGCAACACCTTCCCAAAAGTAGGGTGTGGTATTGGACTCAGGTATTGGACAGGTAATTTCTCAGGACCTCCCTCTTCGTCCCTGGTATATATGGCAATCCCATTGAATTCCTATAGAGACTTTAAGCCTGTCCCGTTCACCTCTGTAGCCCACATCACACTTTTAGGGGATAAAAGAAGAAAAACAAGGGGTAAGAATCCTGGAGCCTGTGGAGCAAACAGCGGCTGCACTGCTCAACCTCAGCGCCAATATGTTGTACCTCGAGACCAATCCTCCCACATCATACAGCGAGGTAAGGCCCATGCGATACCACTGCCCATCTGGAGATTGAGTTTGTCCCAATGCTAAATTCTGGGTTCTCAAGGAGCCCTCTGGAGTGACTGGCAAGAGTGGCATCAAAAGTAGGCCTCGTAAAGGCTTTGGGATATATATCGTGTGCCGTCTTTTTATTTTTGTTCTCTCTCTTTCGCTTTAAACGTTTAATGGGAAGCTGTGAAAATGTTGTGATTTGTGGTCTCAGTCCGGCACTTCGCATTTGAATTTCTGTGTTTTTTTTGTTTTTTTTTAATGCACGTTCGCCAATGTTTTTTTTTTTTTTTTAAATATCAACACTTTAGAAAGTGAAATGTTTGTTTTTAATAGTCATAAAATTGGTTTGAACTATGATAATGCATTTCACAATAGTATGTAAGTGTGAAAAATAAGTCTATACAGATAAAAATCAACGTTTATTGCTTTAATGGTTTGCCTAGCTGCTGTTTTGTCTACGGTCTACGGTGCTCTCGGGTTGAGAGGTATTTGGCAACTAATGGATTTGTGTGGGACGGTGAGACTGATAATCTTGTTTGCATAGAACAATGGGCTGCGATTGGGCCGTTTGCTTTGAGAAAGTACTAATGGAGTCTACTTTTACTTAAGCTAAATATCACTCATTGAGTGTTTACCTTTATTTACAAACTGTTGCAGCAGCGTTTTTTTGTTTGTTTTCAGTTACCGTTTTCTTTAGCCTAAAATCTGCAGTTGCAGTAAAGCCTTAAGTTTAATTTGTGTAATTGCAAGTCATTGCATTGCTATATCAGGAAAGGAAAAAACAATTAATAATACTTTAAGCCTATTTAATTGAGTGAGTTGACAGAAGGATCATGATTTCTCAGCTCAGCTTGAATTTCGTGTCAGGTTGCTAATGTGTTTTCAAATTATCATGGATGATAGTTATCAAATTTCTGGGTGTATTTTGTTGAACGACAGTAATTTGCCAACATTGATATATGGAAAGAACATTTAATCATGCTGTCCAAAATTACACTGTTTTGATTTGTTTTTTTTAAATTAGTGCATTCTTCTTTTTTTTTAATGATTTAAAAAAAAAAAAAATCTTCTGTTGAATACATTGTCAAAGCGTTCATAAACAGAACGTTCAGTATAATGTATGATTTCAGTATAATGCAGCTCGAGTTTATAACTTCTAAGCCATCTAAGATAGCGGCCGGATCTGTGTTTGTTGTCTAAAAGCACCCCCATTCCTTCCTGACAGGTGGTAATTCAGACTGTGATTTCAGTGCTGCCATTCTCTTGCACAAAGCTGTTGTCAACACAACACCGTTAGCTCAGAGACAAACCTGTTGGTAGAAACACAGTCCGGTTTTCTCCCCGCCTCTCCTTGTGCTTTTAAAACTGGCTTTAGGTAACCAATCCACTGCCCACACAGCTTTGATTAATGCTTTTAAATGCTCCGTTTCTCACTCTGTTTAATCATGGTAGGGGTTACAGGTCCGTAGACACGCATGTTTTGTGTTGTAAATGGAGACATGGAGGTGCAAGGAATTTAAGAAATAAAATAGTTCTGTTTATTTACCGCAAATGTTTTAAATGATGGTTTAAATGGATTAATTTGATAATTCAGTTGGATCTTAAGCTATAAGCAATAATAAGGTTTGGTTTTGCTCTTTGACAGCCGGTTGTTTCTTAATATGCGTTCATCTTTCTGTCATCGAAAGGGCTTCAGGTTAAACTCCCGCTCGTCTGAGTGATAGATCGTGGAGCCGCTTTGAAGTATGTGTGCGTCAAAGTGATCCTGAGAAGTCTAGGAATTGTAATTGTTTTAACTGTGGTGCATACAGATACAATCATCTGCTCTGCCCAGCCCACTGGGTATGAAGTGCGAAGAAAATAAGAGCACTCCCACCTAACACCAACCCCCCCTCCTCAATTTAGTGCTTAATGCTTTCTACCCCTGTGGTCACTCATCAAGGCCTCACAGATGTTCTCAACACCCATCCCAGGTTACAAACTACCCAGGTCACTGGAACACACCCAGGAATGGCAGCCATTTCACCCCCCCAGGCCAGGGCAGCCTCATCTCCTGTCACTGCTCTTGAGTTAGGAGCCCTCATTTTGCTCTCAAACTCTAGACTTAAGTAGTTGTTAGAATGAAGTAGTAATTTAGCGGTTTTGGCCATTAGGATTCATCTTGTGGAAACAAAGACAGGTAGCATTCGAGGCTGGAAATCAACTGTAATGCTGGCACTGCTGACATCTGTCAACAGCACATTGTTAGAATGCATTGTTAAAAGATGCAACTGCAGTTCTTGGTTCTACTCTGGAATTCACTGGTGACTCTTACATCCAGAACAGAAAATGAAATCTTTTGTTGTAATATAAGAAACTGATAAACATTGAACTTCAAGATTGCCTTAATTAAAAAAAAAAAAAAGGTCATATGTGCATTTGACACGGGTAGCCACGAAGTGGGGTTTGCTTGTAAACAGAACACATTTGTATATGCTCTTTATGTTATGCTATTATAGTATTACAGTTACGCATTTGCCAGATGTTTTTATGCATTTATAATTCATGCAATCCCTCAGAATCAAACCCATGACCCTGGTGTTGATGGTGCCATGCTGTACTGTTTGAGCTTGTTTCATAATATAATACATTTTTTTCTGTTTCCTTTTTAAATTTAAACTGTTGAAAGAGATCTACAGGAGAAGGACTGAAAATTCCCACTGTATATAAATATAAAATAAATGTATAAACTCAAACTGAACAATACCGAGTTCATGGATATCAACATATATTGTGGCGTTTCAAAAGCATCTTGTAATTGGAGATTATACATGCATTATTAAAATTACTACACTTTTTTTTCCCCTCCACTGGTATTATAAATGACAGACGCATCATGGTCATCTGATTTATGATTCTGCTTAAACATCTTGACATCCCAGAGGCTCACTCTCGGAGGAGGCTATAAACAGGCTGCTATTTTAAAGAGCAGCTAAAGCAGTTGTTATAGTGTTGTTGCATTGTCGAGGAGTAGTATTTGATTTGAAGTGATGTTAGAGAAAATCACCGTAAGATCAAAAACATAGACTAAATAATAAAAGTTGTTGTACTGGATATTTTTGTCTACACAAACTTAGTGCTTACAATTTAGTATTTCTTCGTATTTAGCATAGTTGATAAACTTTCACCTCACTTTATCATCGGTGCAACCTTCAGCTCTGAGTAACTCTTACGCGTCTTAGAAATTAGGAAGTTTAGGTAGTTTCACAGATGTGTCTTGTATGTAAAAATAGCTCACAAAGTGCAACTGCATATGCGTGGAATTGATTAGAATTTTTGTAAATGCTACATGAAACCAGATTTTGGGCTTAAACTATATATGAATAGGCAAAGATGTTATTCACCAGTGCATTCCGTTTTTTTTTTTTTAATAGCCGCATTACTTTTTCCCCTTTGCATTTTTACAGTTTACAGACTTGTGCAGATTGTTCTTCTGAGTAGTTTAAGTTTAAAATCTTTGTGAAAGCCTGACTTGACAAATGAATGCTAATGTACTGCTAATGGCTTTAAGTAGACGGCGCACTGCCTTACTACACCTCAGTGGGATCAGGCACACGGACTGACTTGCGTGGCCTTACTGTCTCTAAAAGATTCCATTATGTCCTAATTGCTTCATTGTAAGGGACGTGTGTGTTTGAGAAGCGCTGTTGAGGCTGGAGGGTACAGCTCTAGTGTTTAGGCCCTCTTTGTGTGGGTATGTGCGTCTGCTCTGCAATACGCTTCTTTTCATACACCAATAGACCTGGTCTATTGTTTCCTCAGACAGGCTCTTAAAAGCCTGAGACTCATTGTTTCCAGGAGGCTGAGCAGACTCGTGGCACACACACACACTATGACCCTTGTCTGTACGTCGCAAATGACACTTCTTTTTTCTTATGCCCTATGGCACTGTTAGGGAAGTATGCTGAGGTCAGTGGTTTGACCCACTCTCAGGTGTGTCAGTGTACAAAATACATAATTATCTAAAACCTCTTTAATCTTTTAAGACTTTAAATAAATTTCAGGTTTTTTCCAACCGTTTCTTTGAAGGCAAAAATGAATGTATTTTCAACATGAATGAGTCATATTGTATCCGAGCCACCAGCAGCACCAGGAGAATTTTGTGTGATAGAGCGAAAGAGACAAGAAAAGGGAGTAAGCGTGCAAGCTGGACAGCTGTCTCAATCCATGCCTGAAATAAACAAGGGACTCGGTTGAGATTAATGACGGTCTAAAGAGCCATACAACCATGGCACCTCATCCAGGAATGTGGCGTGTATAAATGGAAAGGAATGGACTGGAGGAGTGGGGCTGGAAAAGGCTGGCTTACCTCCAGAACATTCTTCCTTCTCTCAAATGACAGTCATTTTAATTCCTCTCTGCGCCTTCACTGGAACAAGGCAACAGGAGCCGTGTGAACTGTGTATCGCCCATTTACTGCCGACCCCCCAACCCCCCCTTGCTGTACCCACCTTCCTTTGTTATTACTGCATCTTCCAGTTCGTTTAGAGTCTTCATTCATTCTTACAGACGACATCAACAACCTTAGAGCAATTAAGGCGGGTTAAAGACTTAATTGGTTCTAAATATGTTGGTTGTTTACATTGTAAACAATTGCAGTTTCACACCTATTGAATAAAAATGACTGGGGTAAACAAAGTCTTAATTGACACTCAGAATTAGTTAATTCTAAATTTGAAATCCCTGTTAGATCGTTACATACTGAATCATGGCTTGGACTTATTTCCAGTACTTTGGATAGTGTTAGTTTCTAGACAAATCTCTTGGGAGTAATAGCATAACTGAAAATTTACATTGTGTAAATGACTCCTTTTTACATAATGCACCACTGTCCTTTGGTAATCCTCCTCATCTGTAATGGTTGACATATCTGCGGTTTAATAGAAAGACATTTACTGCTTTTCTTTACACAGGTACACAGACAGGGCTATTTGATGAAGAGCATAACCTTTTAGGTCATAATTCTCTCTGACTTGCATATACTGTACAAAGACTTATTTAAGTCTGCCAAGCGTTGGCTGTTATGCACATCATCTGTTTCTTTAAGCCCACCATTACGTCATAGCCTGATGTATTAACATCAAAAGAAGCTGTATTGTGGCAACAACTCATTAATGTTTTGATGAATATTGCGTCTTTGTTCGGATGACACTTCTAATACCATAAACACTTGAAAAGATTTTATACTGATAAAAATACTCTCTGTTTTTCCTCTAGCCACAGTATACAAGCCTGGGGCTTCTCAACAGCATGGATCAAAATGGTGGCTCCACCTCCACCAGCCCATACAACAACGAGCATGCTCAGAACAATGTAACGGCACCATCACCCTACGCCCAACCAAGTTCCACCTTCGAGGCCCTGTCTCCATCACCTGCCATCCCATCCAACACAGACTATGCTGGTCCACACACCTTTGATGTGTCCTTCCAGCAGTCAAGCACAGCCAAATCAGCCACCTGGACGGTAAGACATTAAATACTGTTAGTAAATTACAAACAAAACCCATTTAAACCTATTTATGGGATAAGGTATTGTTTCCAAACCAATATGGGAGCATGGAGAGGAGAGCATGTTGTCCCTTCAGTCTATATTGGGGTTAAGTGTTTGACTTTAGGGCAACAACGAGATATTTCCTAGTGCAGAAATTGGATCTCCTGCCCTCTGGTCACAAATCACTCATAACCATTCATCCCATTTATACATGGCATTTGTCTGCAAATTGAGTGTTTTGTTGTATCATGACAATGCATTGTGGTTCTACGTTATACAAAGATCAACACACTGCGATGTGCTCATTAAAGCAGTTCATTTCTGCTGTCAAGGGTTCTCCTTCTTCCAAGAGGAGTAAAGTTTCTACCTGTCTGATCTCAGCTTTAGGCACTCCTGCGATCTATATGAAAGTTTCCAGTTGCAAATCTCCAGCTGGCCAAGAAAAAAAACGCATAGGGTTGAACTGGTCTGGTTTACTACACCTGAGATTTATCTTTTTTTTGACTACTTGCACAAAATTAGTTGAAATAGTTGAAAAAAATAATCAATTAATTAAATGTACTCACTGGCTAATATGTGTACGCAGTAACTAAATAGTTTTTAAAAATGACGAAGAACGGCAAAAAGAAAATTCTATCAAAAACGGGACATGACTGACCCCTACTGGTGAGTTGTTTGATGGCGCATTATATCTTTTTCATAAACCGCTATGTCTGCATAGCGGAAACAGTGCGCATCAGTGAGCATTGCATTAGCTGTGTCACTGTCACTTTGTTTTGCATAGATAGGTGTCACTCCTTGATAATCAAACCTACTAAACTCGCTAGGCTAGTTGTAGTAACAGGGGAACAAGGAGCTGGTGGCTTTCGGTTGGACAGCGCACCCTACCGGTTGCTAGCTAGTTATAGCTATTTATGGTCCTAAATCTTTACACCTTTTCGCAGTACTCTATTTTAGCAATGACAGTTATGTCATTTTGTGCTAAATATGATACCCTAGCTTGAGAGCTTCAGTGGAAGTTCACCATCAATCACCAGCATTAAATGAGATAAATATCTATGATTATTTTACACTAATTGATCCCAGCCATTATACACCAATGTCTCATTAATCTTGAATTTGGCAGATTGTGGTCTTGAAAAACCAGTGAGTCAGTTGAGGTAATGCCGTCTCACATCTTTGGGTAAACAAGTTGAGCGGAGATTGGTTTGTGAGTTGCTCAGTGCTCATTGGCTGTAGTGCTGTGTGGGATTGTGACATTTACCCTATTCCCACAACAGCCCTTGTCATCCTCACTCCTTGGCTTCACCAATACAGCAGTTGTTGTCAGACACCTCACTGTACTTAGAGCAGACTTCTGGGTGTGAGAAAGACACCACACCCTTGGTTGGCTCATTTAAGATGTCCCTACTCATTCACATTTCCGTTTCTCACAAGTACATGGAACATTGGGAGGAATCCTTTCCTTTAATTAATTTAATAACAATTTAGCCAAACGAAAGGCATGTTTGTGGTTTACATTTAATGTAACCCTCAGTTGTTCTTCATACGCAGCTCAGTCTATCCTGCGTATAGCTTCCATGTCACACACACCCACACACATTTCCTGGCATTGCATCCTACCGCTCCTCATTTACGGGAAAGCTTTTGCAATCCTGCTTTTTTGTTGATGTCAATGATAAGACAAACCATACATGAGCCTTTTATGTTCATTTTCAATTTTCAGAGGAAACCCATCCCCTCTATCATTTTCAGTTCACTTTTTTGGCTCTGTGTTTGTTTTGTTTGATGTTTTTTAGAGCAGAGCCTCCATTTGCGTTTTCCTGTCAACCTATCAACAGCGCATCCAACGGTACGGCACTGTTTTGTTTGCCCATTGGTTCACCTGTATAGAACGCCGTGACCGAAGGAATGCGACCACTGGAGTTGTTGTCTCAAGACGTGAGCTAGGGATTAGAAGAATGGGTCAGTAATACTCGTGTAAATACTCCATGCCTTCCTCCTGAACCCTGCAGTGCCGAAGGGGCTGTTCCTTGCTCAATGAGTAAAGCTTGTCGACTGCGTCTCTCATAATGCCGCGGGACAAGGAGATGAGAACGAGGATAGAAGTTGGGGGAGGACAGAAGCGCTCAAAGAGACGAGTGTTCCAGCGAAAGGTGGCAAGATACGACTTGTCCATGGAACATCTGCAGGCCCGTCCCACGCCTCGTGAGATGGAGCTGAGACTTGTTTGTGTCAACGAGCCTGTCGAGACTCGTCTGACATTGCCACGTAAAGCCCTAAAACCTAGAGCAAGCAGAGGAAGAAGAAAGAAAAGGAGGGAGAGGTTAATTTACGCAAAAAAAAAAAAAAAATCTGGGGTTGAAAAGATCTTCACGATAGGGAAATGATTTCTAAGAAAGGCGTATCTGGAAAAGCCCACTTCTCTGACAGGTTCTGTTTAGAGATCTGTTGTTCTTGTTGTTTTGTGTCTTCGAACAATGAAAGCTTACCTTTGCTTTTAAAGACCATGCAGAGGCAGAGCTGGACTGAGTCAAAGAGAAGATCAGTCTGTCATCGCCGGTATAGCCGCCACGTCTGCTTTAGCTCACTTGCACGATCATAATCTCCATCTTCTCATGTAGTCGAGATGCCATAGCGCTACCTGAAAAGGTCCAGCATCTACTTATTAGACGTGACCTCAAATCCCACCTTTTGTGCAATGCCTTCAGAGTGTAATTGAACGAGAACAGAAATGCAAACACCTTCATTTTCAGCAAAGGAAGAAATAAAGGTAGCTGTAAGGAAAGAATTTGGCAGCACTCAGGGCGACCATTGAGCAAAACGAGGGGAAATCCAGCATAATTACACCAAAGCTTGTCACACGTTTTCTGGGAAAGATCACATTTCCAAAGCATATAATTTAATCACAGGGCATTAGCTAGTGCCAGGAAGCATGGGGGCATTTGTTTACATCACTAGAGAAAGTATGAATCTGATGAGGGTTGGTTGCATTGATGATATCCTTCCAAATGCACTACAAACATGACGAGTTATTGATGTCTGAAAACCAGTTGCATTGATATTTATCTTCATCCTTTTGTGCATATTTCTCACTTTGGAATCAAGTGAAGTATATATGCATGAACACCGTGCAACGTTTTCAGGCATGACGAGCAACATCATGGCTGTTGACTCCCAATTCAAAACTAAGTGGTGCAAACATGCACTGTTCCAGTGTAAAGAGCATGCAGTCATGAGTTATTAGCTGCCTAGCCCAAAAAAAATATTAAGCACAGATAATGTTATAGGTTTTGCACCCTACTCTCAAATCGTGTTTTATGTCAAATGTTTTGCTTTCCAAACTCAGCAAACAGGTTTTTTTTTTTTTAATCACTGCGCCAAAGAGGGAAAAAAAACATTTTATTTATTTCCCAATGAAACAGGTTTTGGGAGAAGCAACAGGCGTGATGGTACATGTCAGGTATGAGGTGGGACAAGACCAGAGGCGCCAGAGCGTTGGGCCAACCCGCCCCGCCATGCTGAGACACGAATACAGCCTTAGCCTGCAGCCCTGTTCTGTTCAAACACACACACACTACAGCTGCAAACTTGTCACAACACGTACAACACCGTATGTGTGTGCGTTTGTTGTTGGTGTGACTGCGGTTTTACTGTGTGTGCACAAATCTCTGTAGGTGTAGAAATCTGATCAAGAAACTGATTTACACTGCTATTCAAGCTTTTTTTTTTAAAGGAGTATCATTGCTAATCAAGGCTACATTTGTTTGATCAAAAATACAGAAAAACAACACTGTGAATATTGCAATTTAAAATAATGGTTTAAATTTTAATACTTCAAGATATTTATTCCTGTGATGCAAAGTTGTCGGAACACAGAAGAGGTGTAATGTGGTAATGGCTGATGAAAATTCAGCTTCGCATCACAGGAATAAATTATAATTTACAGTATATTAAAATGGAACGCGATTAATTGTAGTAATATTGCTTAATGTTACAGTTTTTTCTGTATTTTGGATCAAATAAATGATGAGCAGAAGAGAGATACACTTAAACGTAAATCTTAAATAGGGTGTTGCATTACAATAATACGTAAAATAGAGCAGATCCTGCACATTTCATTAAGGCTGTTTGGCAAACTGCAGACGTGGTCTGCAAGATGTCAAATATTTAAATGGCTTTAAAAGTCCTACTCCCTTTGATTATTGTTGGAAACTCAGAAGCGAAGACCAGGAGACTCTTGGGTATCTTCAGCAGAGTTCTTTATTGAGAATGCGCTGTGTGGCGCTGCAGTCTAACTAAGGCATGGTAGTTTATATACATTTAGTAGGTGGGCCTTAGAGATATTGACACAGTACTCAGAGGTGACATCCTTTGATCAGATCAAGAACAGAGAATGCAGGATGTTACCCTTCCCTCAACTGTAACACCTCAGCAGACCTATCCAAATAATCATAATGACATCACCAAATGGTTTGAGCACCATAGTTGCAGGAACTAGAGAGAACTAAAACTTTGCAAACAGATGCTATTATGTTTACATTAAATGCCCAAAACAGTGTAGATCACCTTAGATTTTTATGATTTTATGTTAGGATGTGGGATCTGCAGATATTAAACGGATCCTTAAATTTGTAATCCCACAATATCAAACTCTATTATAGAGTTCTTTGTAAAACTTTACAGTAAGGTTCAATTTGCTGACATTTGTAAATGTGTTAGGAGGTGTACCTCATTTGTCAGTGTTGATTAGTAATTTATAAGTATACCAATACATCAGTGTTATTACCTGTTTGATTGATGTTGACTGAACAAAAAAAACTGTACTAAAGTCACAAACTAAAACTGAAATAAAATGGAAGGCTAAACAGATGAAACATCAAAACTAATAAAAATGACAAAACCTCAACAAATTACTCAAACTAAACTTAAAAACTTAAAGCTGAAGGTATAAAAAATATTAACACACTTTTGTAATGGTATGTAAATAGTTATATATAACATGTTAAAATGTATTGCAGTATTTTTAGTATTATGTATGAATGAACATGAAATAACAATGAACAATATATATTTATAAATGAAACAAATTAACAAATGCATTAAAAGTTTATTATTAGTTTACGATACATAATAGACAAATTAAACATTATTGTAAAATATCACTGTTGTTCTCAACCTAGACTGTCACTCTCTCAAATCCCCTTTTTCTGTTCAAACAGTTACTCTAACCTTTTGTGTGTGTCTGTGTGTGTGTGTGTTGTGTGTGTGTGTGTGTAATTCACATTCATGTAGCTCATGACTGGAACGTAATTACACGTTAACACCACCGTGCCCCTCCCTGTAAAACAGCCAATGCCTCCAATTCATCAGATCATTTTGTGGCCCCACCCTTCATGTATGTATGTGTGTGTTTTGTGTGTGTGTGTGGGTTTTTTTTTTCTCCCCTGTCAGAAGCAGTTCATTTGCCCCGAAGCAAACACAGCAGTCTCCACATATTTGCATTCTCAAAATTTGTTGCTTTAGGGCTAGAATTGGTACATCAACTGCTTTGTTTATGTGGTAAGGTTTGTAGGTTGGAGTTTACGATGTTACAAAATATGTTAGAACAGTGTTTGTTGTCAGTATGTAAAGCTTCTGTCATTTATATCTGTCTCTGGCTTTTTTGCTGGGCCTCCGTGTGACTGACCCTTTGGCATTCATGTCTACAAGTCTCTCTATGGTCCTAGAGATCTTTCCTCTCCCCTTCTGTCTCTCTCACTCACCTCATTTAACTGAATGACAGGAGCACACAGAGGCGTATCAGGTTGGGAGCAGAGGGGCAATTGCAGTTATTTATCTTTCTTTTTTTTTAGAACACCTTTCAAAAAAGCGTTCAGTTCACGCACAAAACGCCTTCATCATCCACCGGTGAAAGCGCCCTGGCGCTAAATTAGTCAGAGCTAAAATGGGTCAAGTCAGTTCTGACACTGCAGGTGATGAGTGTAGATGCTTCATGCTGCTGATATTCTGATGAAGACATCATCAGCAAGCCATATGACAGAACAGGAGCCAAAAATATGGACTATTCAAATCTATTTTCAGTTTAGCTGACAAAATGTGAACAAAAAAAGCTTAATTTGTTAACATTAATGCATTAATCATAAACTAACAATAGTTTGTAATTCTAATACAGTTAAACCGTAAGGTAAAGCTTTGGTATAGGTTTTTCTTTTTCAATTTGTTCTACCAGTTCCTTTAGGAAATGGCCAGGATTTGTGTGTGTGTTTGTTCTTGTCAAGATTGTGTAATGCTCTAAAAGCTCACAAGCAGGTGTTGGGACGGGCTCAGCTCATTGGAACACTTCATATCAAAAGTTAATAGAGCTGGAATTTAATGTGGCATTGTTCTTCAAAACAGCCCCTGGCAACATTCGCAACCCTTTTTTTCCTTCTTTCTTCTTCTTCACCTTTTCAAATGAACTTGAGAGGGAACTTTTCTTTATAGTTATTTTCCATGTACTTGATACGTTGCTTTCAGCGCAAGACTTCGTTTAAAAAGTATGGCCTGTGCTATTTTTCTTAAAAAAGAAGTGATGTGCAACCAGCCATTATCTACAATACAAAATCTGTGGCATACCATTAGTTTTTTGCAACATTGGTGGCTGAGTGATGATTTGCAGTTGTCACAATGTTGGCGGTCACGCTTTGCGAGACTGTTTAATCACGTAGATCTTTCTTTTGGACTTATTGTGTATGGTTAGACAGTATTTTAAACGCCTGATGATGCAGTAGGTATGAGTAACACCTGAGTGTTAGCCTGTGGTGATAAGGATGATTCAAGCACACGGTGTGATGCAATTGTGATTTTTGTGGTCTGTGACACCCTGAACATCAAGCTGTCATCAATGATGAAGAGGATGTTGGGAAATGCAGTCGAGATTACCTCATACAATTTGTATTTAATAATGATATGTATATCAATTTATGTTAGAATGGTATTATCAAAGATGTGGATAATTGGTTCTCAACCAAGCAAGCTAAAGAAACGAAACAAAAATAATATATTTATTAATTAAATTTACCCCCAAACTGGAATTCTACGATTTCATTTTTATTTTAAGAATTTTAGATACTGAGAGGTGGAAAATGTTAAACGTTGAAAACTACTGATTTAGGCTATGTTTACACAACAATGATGTAGTCAAAAAATGGAAATGTTTCTCCCTTGCGTTTTTAAAAAGTTTTCAAAACGATTTGCATTTACATATATCCATGAAAACTGCCAAAAACGCTGTATTGCGAATTTTCACAACAAAATTGCTTTACTTAATTGCTACTCAAAAGCGTTCTGGGGAGTAAAATATACGGTTTTTTGGCAGGGTTCCCCTGGTAAAATTAGCATTCCAGGGGCTAAATATTACGTTATTGAGGGTCGCTTCAACCCCCAGACATGAAAGACAACCCGTGGCAACAGTCTTAAAGTAGCCCAGTTCCATGGGAAAAAAAAATGCGGGCTTGGCAACACTGGTAGTTAGCGCTTGCCTTTAAAATCAATATATACTGCACGTCTACATACCTAAAACGTACAACGCATGCGCATAATGTCACTGTTTTCAAATATTCCCGTATGTTGCAAAGTCAGTGGATTTCCTGCAGAATTGGGCTACTTTAACACTGTTTCCGCAGGTTGTTTTTGTTGTCCGCGGGTTGAAGCGACCCCAATAACGTCATAATTAGCCTCTGAAATACGAATTTACCAGGGGAACCCTGACAAAAAAAACATATTTTATCTTATTTAAATAAAAAGCGTTGTGGTGTAAATGGCCCCTTAGATTTAATTAGATATTTGTTTTGCTCATTTTATGAACGAGGCCTATTAAAGACATTCAAGGGCAAGTCTAAGCTTTTCATCACTCAACACTAGAAATATCATCACATCAGGGCAATAATTTTTTTAATCACATTTCTGTGTCAAAATGGTCATGACGTCTTCATAGATGAATCATGCTTCAGGTGATTTGGAAAGCACATTTCAGAGCGTGTCCTTAATCATAGGTATATCTTAACCCGTGACAGCTGTAGGGCACGAACCAGAAGTCCTGCCGCCTAAAATCCAGCTGCTCTTCCCTTTTAAAGATTGTTATATGGCACTTATTCCGCTAGTTGCTAAACTACAGATGCTTTGTCTCTACGTTGCCTGTGTTTGTAAAGGAAAAAAAAGGCTTCTTTTCTTTGTTTAGATAAAGAAATGCCCCTTTAAACATTAAGAACACTTTACAAAAGCACTCAAAGCAAAAACACTTATATGTGACCCATAAGGGTCATTTTTTTGTAATTGAGATTTATACATTATCTGAAAGCTGAATAAATAAGCTTTCCATTTATGTATGTTAGAATAGGACAATATCTGGCTGAGATACAACTATTTGAAAATCTGGAATCTGAGGGTGCCAAGTTGTCCAAATTAAGTTCTTAGCAATGAATATTACTAATCAAAAAATATGTTTTGATATATTTACAGTAACAAATTTACAAAATATCTTCATGGACATGATCTTTACTTAATATCCTAATGATTTTTGGCGTAAAAGAAATATTTATCATTTTGACCCATACAATGTATTGTTAACTATTCCTCTGACTGGTTTTGTGGTCCAGGGTCACATATTGTTAAAGTAGGAGTGCAGTGATGTTATAGAAGCATAATGTGGCAGTTACTAACCAATCACCTCTCTCTTTTCTTTAGTACTCCACAGAACTGAAGAAGCTGTACTGTCAGATTGCCAAAACATGTCCCATTCAAATCAAGGTCCTTACCAACCCACCCCAGGGTGCAGTCATACGGGCCATGCCTGTCTATAAGAAAGCTGAGCATGTTACCGAGGTGGTCAAACGATGCCCGAACCATGAATTGAGCCGAGAGTTCAATGACGGTATATCACATTTCTAAATTTGTAGTCTAGAAATCTGATTAAACATGTTTTTAATCTTCGGCTTAGTGATATAATCAACCGACTTTTGTGTTTAATAGGCCAAATAGCCCCACCTAGTCACCTGATTAGGGTTGAGGGGAACAGTCATGCTCAGTACGTGGAGGATTCCATTACTGGGCGCCAAAGTGTGCTGGTGCCTTACGAGCCCCCTCAGGTAAACACACACTCGTACACATTTTAAAAAAAATCTGGCTGTCCCTATACACTGCACACCTGAAATCATTCCTAACAGATGTTTATTCAACATAACGGCTTATGTAGAGAAATGAACAATGGTGAGTAGTGTATGACACGACTGTTTTCTATTAACAGGTGGGCACAGAGTTCACAACCATCCTGTACAATTTCATGTGCAACTCCAGTTGCGTTGGTGGAATGAACAGACGTCCTATCCTCATAATCGTCACTTTGGAAACCAGAGAGTAAGACCATCACTGGATTGTATTGAATAAAACATCCCTAATAGGAAATGTGTGTTAACTGCTTGATCGGATTCTCCAGTGGTCAGGTTTTGGGCCGACGATGTTTTGAGGCTCGTATCTGCGCGTGCCCTGGACGTGACCGCAAAGCTGACGAGGACAGCATCCGCAAACAGCACGTCAGCGATGGCACAAAGAGCAGTGAGGGTACGAAACGCCGTAAGTAGTGCTGGGGGCTGGTGACTGGGCTTCATCTAACGCAAACACATTTGCATTGCATGTTTCATATACCTAGGTAGCTCTTACAGTACCTCCATACATACTGCATGCCCTCTTGTACAAACGCACCAACTCTGCAACTTTTCCAGCTGTTCTGTGCTTTAGCTCTGCGTCTTGTGCTGTAAGATCTTCTATTACAGGTGTTTCACTTCCCCTATCTCCGTCTTCCACAGCTTTCCGTCAGGCCTCTCATCTCTCTCAGCTAAACTCCATCAAGAAGCGAAGATCCACCGATGAGGAAGTGTTTTGTCTGCCTGTGAGTATCTCAAATTTGTCTGCTGTATTCCAGAATCAGATTTGTAGTTGTTGATGTGAAATTAAATGCCTATTATATAGACTTAGGAGCTTAGACCGGATTTTCTAAGTGTTTTTTGGAAAATCCACTTTTAAAGGTGTGAAACCTGCTTTGTGTTTCATTCTGTTGCTCTTTAATTAATTTAACACAATTATGATTTCTATGTTAATCATCCATTACTTGATAAGGAAGTGTTGGTAAAAAATTGTTATGGATTGTTGGTATTGTTGAATTGTTCATAACTGTTATTCATAATAACAGTCCTCAAAGAAAGGTCCAATTCATAATTTGTTAACATTAGTTAATGCATTAGGTGTACTAACAATAAATGACCAATAAAATATTTTGCAGCATTTATTAATTTAGGTTGATTTACTTTTTACATATTTCAGATCCCGTGTGTATTACAAATTAACATCAATCTAAATGAATGAATGAATGAATTCCTTTTAAAATACTTTTACATTTAAATGTATATTTAGGCTTTATAGAAAGTGTTATAGAACTATTTGAACATCTGACAGACATTCATATTTAAAGTAGATATTCAAAGTTAAGAACTGAGCATAATTTAAGAGTTTTGACATCCAGGCTTACCCGTTCTCTCTCTTTCTTTGTGCTTCAGATTAAAGGCCGTGAAATCTATGAGATTTTGGTGAAAATCAAAGAGTCTTTGGAACTTATGCAGTTCCTCCCTCAGCAGACTATTGAGTCATACAGACAGCAGCAGCAGAACCTACTGCAGAAACAGTGAGTACCTTACAAATGCAGGAGAATTCCCCAATAAAAATGGAGTGATTCTACCTCATTTGAAAATTATACCAAAAAAATGGAGAATTGTTCCTCTCTTCCATCTCTTCATTTTTATAATGTGACTAGCCACAGGCAAACTATAGGCACATACTACACTGTGTTAGCAAGGTCCACCCACAGATTGATATTTGTGTGTCAGTGTTTTAATAACTTGATCAACTTTATTGCTTGGTTTTAACGCTGATGGATTTGATTGTGCTTGCTCATTGACTGACTGAACTGACTTTGTCAGTAAAGTATCTGGTGTGTTTGTTCAGCCATTGATTTTGGCCCCATCTGAGAGTTTGTAGAGTGCAAACACTGAACTTAACGTGGCAGTTTAATTCTCTCACACTGATGATATAATCTTGGCTACAGCATGAAAGTATGAGTTTGGATTGCATCTTGCATGAGATTTGTGTTGCGCATGATCGATGCTGTTAAAATATTAGCCCTTAAACCAACGCTGCTGTTTTTGATTGACATAAAATCACATAGTATTGATAACTTTGTTTTACATTTTGCTTGGCTTCTCCTTAAGGGTGTACCTTGCTGAGACTGTGCTTTGATTTATTACCCCAGATTACCACAGAACTGCATCTCAGTCAAACAAGTTTAAACCCTGTCTACAAATTGATATTGGTCTTCACGGTAAATGCAAATGTAGCCACTTCATGGTAAATGCAAATTTAGTCTGCTTTCAGTCTTTAGCTTAGTTTTCTCAGAAATACATCCTGCTGTAATAGTGTATCTGCTGTGAGAGTGCTCAACAGAGGGGAAGGGAGAGACCAGTAAATTATGAATGTTTTTGTCAGCTTGTATCATTAAGGAACAACTGGTTTCTGACTATATGTTGGATATGTAGTACATACACTGGGATTTGGATGTCATTGCTTTTCTTTCTGTAAATTTCCTTAAGACAACTTAAACCATCCACACCCAACTGAGCTGTTTAGTCATAATGTCAGTTTGTAGGTCAGCTGGATTCACTATGGATTCCCTAGGGAAGTTCTAATGGGTTTTTAGAATAGCCTGTTTTTAATGATAAAATTAAGGATTTTGGTTACATAATCACACATAAATTTTGGCAGTTGTAGTCATTACGTTAGCAATTATTGGAGAACAAAATGTGAAAACCCTTCAATATTATTAGCCACAGACCATGCTATGCTTTTAAATCCAAAAAGCTATTCTAAAAACCCATAGATGTTCCCAAGGGAACCCATTGCTCACAAATGCTAATTCCCTTCTGGGTTTTAGGACTATAACTGCTCAAACAACTCAAAGTGCTCTGTTTAGTGTGAGAAACGGTAGAGAGGCTGTTGATTTTAGGGTTCATTTGACCTTCTCAGGCTTTGGTCTGAGGTAAATGACTAGGTATAAATGACCAGGTAGCCATTATCTTTAAAACCGTCCCATGTGGGACAAAGACAGAATGTACATGCTGTGAAATGTGCATTCTTTGACTCTGTCATTTGAGTATAGTAGTACACTTAGGGCTAAAGGCAGATCCTTGCTCTGATTTTTGGTAGATTGCACATGAGGTTTGCTCATTTTCAGCATTGTCTGCAAGCTGTTACTTTTCTCTTTCATTCATAAATCTGTTTTTCTAACTATTTTTTCTTCCTTTTCAATAAAGCTCTTTCTGCCTTAGATTCAGTGGGTTGGGTGTTTTATTTTGTTGATTTTCTTCTCTTTCTCACTTTCTACAGTTCAAACGTTGAAATTAATTTCTCAGTTGCAACATACTGCCACCTTGTGGAGAAATTGTGCACATTGCTAAAAGATGAAAACAAATTGTGCATCCTATTTCATTACTATCAGATGTTTACTCATTGTTTGAGATTTGTAATAATTTTTAATAATCCCATAATGTCATTTTAGTCAAATAATTGAGGCTTGAAAGATATGTATATACAAACCTAATTTTACAACATGCCACATTTCTTTTAGGCAAATGCTCAATTTGATTTGCCCATAATCACCTGCTTACACTCTTAAAAATAAAGGTGCTTTGCGATGCCATAGAAGAACCTTTTTTTTTTTGTCTGAATGGTTCCATAAAGAGCCTTTAACATCTGAAGAACCTTTCTGTTTCACAAAAGGTTGTTTGTGGTGGAAGAAGGTTCTTCAGTTTAAAAAAAGTTAAGAAAGATCGCTGTGAAGAACCTTTCAAAGCACCTTCATTTTTAAGAGTGTATCACAGTGGTCTCTCTCTGTCTATTATTTCACGATACGGTAATCTCTTTCTCACTTCTCTCCTCACATCTGCCTGCATTTTCCACTCTTTATATTTCTCACTTTCTATCTTTGACTCTTTCCTACAGCCTGTTAAGGGCCCGTTTGCGCTCTGAGCTTCTGGACCCAATAGGTGAGCAGAAGAGGCGCTTCAGTGCTTCCTGAAAGTAGGAATCACATTCCTCCTCCCTCAGAGCATCCCTCGCTCATCTCTCTCCATCTCTTCTTCATCTCATCCTCTACCCCTCAAAGGGGGGCTCCCTGTGCTTCTCCAAACTGACACCTGTGGTAACTCCTAGACTTTTTCTATGCCACAAATAGGTTGAACACAGAGCTTTGTTTCTACCACCTGAACACCTCGTTTTTAAATATGTGAGCTGTCAAGTGAAGTCATTTTAGATATTTTTGGAAAGTTCACTGCATGATTTTTGTCCCTCCAAAGTGTATTATCTAAACTATGGCGCTCGTTTATCAATTGAAATGATCCGTTTGTGTGTTAAATTTGCTTACGGTCATCTTACGCTCGGATTTAGTCGCATTAGTATTCTTGTTCAATAATCTGAAGTGTCAAGTTTCTTAAAACGTTTCATTGTGTCCGTACTTTTTTAAAAAAATGTTTCTTAAAGGGCCCTTGTGACTGAGGCGGCTTGTTTCCTCAGCATTTATGATGTTTGTTGGACTGATCTGCTGGTATTGCACAGAAACCCATTGCACATAAACAGTATAGCAACTTTTCAGCTGACCACCTTACTTCTCTCTTTCTCTCTCGTATTTCCATCTGTTTTTCTTCTATCTATCTAAATAATCCTGAATGTCGAAACTGACCAGGAACCAAGCACACATCTTTTTTTTATGGGACTCATAGTTTTTCGTTAAGATCTTGATGATGGTTCATCTTAAAGAGCTTTTTGTTTTTGCCTCCGTCTTCATTTTATTATTGGAGCTGGACTCATTGAGTTGTCTATAAATGTGGGGGGATAGACTTTATCGATGACTGACTGAATTTTGATAATGCTGGTCATGTTTTGTAAAGTGCACTGCTGGGCAGTAATTTGTGTGTTTTGTCTTGATTATTTGTTCATTTTCTTAAAGATGTATTTTCTGCTGTGTACTTGGCAGTTAAGAGACAAGGAAATGAATGCTATGGTGTTGACAGATTCTTTTGTTGTTTCATATGAAATTAATGGTTGTTGTATTCTCAATGGCTCTTGCACTTTTGTCAGTTACTACTATTCAATAAATGACTTCTCTGCTTTTGTGTTCCTATCCCTGCTCTTCCTCTTTATTCTCTTTTCTTTATTCTTTTTACTTGATTTGTCAGGGGCTTTCAGTCAGAGTATTTTAAAATATCAGTGAACCGAAACACTTTGTATTTTTATTATATGTAAACAATGAAAGTAACATTCAAGTTCAGAACTAACTTGATCATATACTTGATTGATGGGACTTTTTCTTCTGTGAAGTATAAAAGATATTTTGAAGAATTTACATAACCAAACCACTTGACTTCCGTTGTATGGATGGGGGAAAAAATAATTTCTCAAAATATCTACTTTTATGTTCATCAGAAGAAGGAAATCACACTGTAACATGAGGATGAGTAAATGATGGAACTGTCCCTATTATAGCTCATGTAAATTGAAAATAAATCTGTTCATTTCTCATTTCTGTTATTTATGCTTAGAGCACTATATGAATATTGACTCTCATTGTGACTTTTAACCCATATTTGTGACCCTGGACCACAAAACCAGTCTTAAGTAGCACAGGTATATTTGTAGCAATAGCCAAAAATACATTGTATGGGTCAAAATTATAAATTTTTCTTTTATGACAAAAATCATTAGCACGTTAAGTAAAGATCATGTCCATGAAGATATTCTGTAAATGTCCTACTGTAAATGTATCAAAACTTAATTTTTGATTAGTAAGAACTTCATTTGGATGACTTCAAAGGCGATTTTTCTCAATTTTTATTTTATTTTTATTTTTTTTTGCACCCTCAAATTCCAGATTTTCAAATAATTGTATCGCTGCCAAATATTGTCCTATTCTACCATCCATACATCAACGGAAAGCTAATTTATTCAGATTTCAGGTGATGTATAATCTCAATTTCAGAAAATTGACCTTTATGACTGGTTTTGTGGTCTGGTTTTGTATGTTTATACAATTTATAATTACAGAACAGCAATGTTCTCTTGTTCCACAAACTGTCCCAAGATTAATAGTAAACGTTTAGGCAAGACAAAGTTGCACATTTCCTTAATATCTTTATATAAGCCTATGAGAAGAGACTTGGCTGCAGTAATACAGAATCTGTTTTATCTCCTCTCCCTCAGGAGCTCTCTGCCACCCCAGCCTACGTTTGGTTCCAGCTCACCAACCCTTGGCAAGAACAAACTGCCATCAGTCAGTCAGCTTATCAACCCACAACAACGCAACACACTCACCCCATCCAGCATGGCTGGAGGACTAACTGACAGTAAGGCTTCTTTAAAATCTATTTATATATAGTAATTCTATTCATATATCTACATGGTCTATCTACAAATGCATCAGTATATGCTAGGAGTAACAAAATATCTTGTAATTGACAAAGTCATTTCGGATTTAGATTTTACATGAAGAAAGTGTCTCAGAATGCTTTCTCCCAAGTGAAAAAGATCCTGTCTGGGCTTGAGAAACTCGGTTCTCAATGTCAATCTGACAGTTTCCTTTTAAAATTGAACTAGATCTTTGTGGGACAATCTCTCTTCCCTTCGGCACACTTCGGCACTGTCAAAATGTACTTAAACATGACAAATATGCATTCTCCTTTGGCCTGCTGAATGAAGTGTGCCTCAGGATTCATATGTTCTGAAATGACCTAATCCATATTTAGTGCCCTCGGGTGTTTCAGTTCAAGACTTGACAGTTTATGGACCACAAAACCAGTCTTAAGTAGCGATAGCCAAAAATACATTGTATAGGTCAGAATTATCAGTTTTTCTTTTATGCCAAAAATCATTAGGACATAAGATCATGTTCCATCAAGATATTTTGTAAATTTCCTACCATCATAACTTTAATGTTTGATTAGTAATATTAAGAACTTCATTTGGACAACTTCAAAGGTGATTTTCTCAGTATTGTGATCTTTTTGCACCATCAGATTCCAGATTTTCAAATATTTGTATCTCAGCCAAATATTGTCATATCCTAACAAACCATACATCAATTGAAAGCTTATTTATTCAAAGCTTGTTTGATGTATAAATCTTAATATCATAAAATTGACCCTTATGACTGGTTTTGTGGTCCAGGGTCACACATATATTAAGTGTGTGTGTGTGTGTGTGTGTGTGTATATAAACCATATAGTATAATAATATAATAAATGCAGGCAGGTTGGGGATATAGAAAATATTGCATGATTTATTTTATTGGTAACACATTACAGTAGGGATAAACATTAGTTAATGCATTTGGTATCATGAACAAACAATGAATAATACATTTTAATTTTCCATATTGGTCAAAAGTTTTTTTCATTTTTAATGATTCCAATGATTTTTAATGATATATAAACTGCAGCAACTGTTAAAAATGTTTCTTGAGTACCAAATCAGCATATTAAAATTATTTCTGAAGAATAATGTGACACTAAAAACTGGGGTAATGGCTGCTAAATTTCAGCGTTCCTATCACCGAAATAATAAAATGTTAAAATATATTAAAATAAAAAGCAGATTTACAAAAAAAAATGCAGCCTTTGTGAGCATTTGCGTCTTCCAAACTTTTGACTGGGAGTTCTTCATTGTTTTTCTCATGTTTTTTTCATTATAGTTTGTATAAATTACTATGAACAAGTATTATGCTGTACTGATACCTAATGCATTACCTGATGTTAACACCTTGAACTGTATTGTAAAGTGTTACCATTTTATTTCCCTTTTTTTGAGGTTTATTACAGTCTCAACCCTTTCCCCTCCCTTCAGTGACCCCTCCCATGATGGGTGGTCCTGTTCCCATGAACACAGACATGAGCGCCTTGAGCCCCACCAACCCCCTGCAGCCTCAGTTACAAATGGTACCATCCTCCCACTGCACACCTCCACCACCCTACCCCATGGACAACAGCATTTCCAGGTACACAAATACACTTACAGTAAGTCTCCCTGAAACGGCACGCAGGTGAAAGTGTAATAGTGTTACCGTAATCATGTTTTAAAGCTTCATCTGTCAATTGCAGCTTCCTGTTGAGGCTGGGCTGCTCAGCCTGTTTGGACTATTTCACAGCCCAAGGATTGACCAATATCTACCAGATTGAGAACTACAACTTAGAGGTGAGGAATTTGCCTTTCTCCTTAAGGTTTTTCATAAAAGTTCATATTTAGCAGGTGTGTGTTAGCAAGAGTGGTTCATGTAAAAATGAGAATTAGCTGAAAATGTACTCACCTTGGATACTCTGCAGTGAATGGGTGCCGTCAGAATGAGTTCAAACAGCTGATAAAAACATAACACAAATCACTTAACATCTTGTGATCTGAAATGAATCCATCAAGACATTTTTAACTTGAAAAATCTGTTCTCTGGAGGAAGCAATAATATGGATAAAGTCTTTCCTGAATCATGAGAGAAATATGCACTAAAGCAGACAAGAACAGTTCTAAACAAATATTTTGGCACGCAAAAAGTATTCTTACAACTTTATAAAATTACGGTTAAACCACTGATGTCACATGGACTCGATGGCACAGTTCTTGGTACCTTTCTGGGCCTGGAACGTGTCTATGGAGGGTCAGAAAACACTTTTCCATCAAAAATATCTCAATTTTTCTTCAGAAGCATTTGCAACAACATGAGGGTGAGTAATTAATGACAGAATTTTCATTTTTGGGTAAACTATCCTGGACTTGTGTGGATTACTTGTGGATTGTGATATTTTGAACTCATTCTGACGGCACCCATTCACTGCAGAGGATCCATATCGAAATACAGGGTCTCTTGTCAAATCAGTCATAAGTTTGGAATCTTTAAGATTTTTTTTTAAATGTTTTTGAAATTAGTTTATTATGCTGCATTTATTTGATTTAAAAATACAGTAAAAATAGTAATATTAATTAAAAAAAAAAAGAAAAAAAACCAAAATAAAGCGGCAACCGTCGATGTTTCTTGAGCACCAAATCAGCATATTAGATTAATTTCTGAAGAATATTACACTGAAAACTGGGGTAATGGTTGATAAAATTCAACTTTAATATCACAGAAAAATGTATGTTTAATTTTTAGTAAAGTTATTAAAATGGAAAGCAGCTTTTACTGTATTTTGGATTAAATAAACGCAGCCTTGGTGAGCAGTTGAGACCTCACAAACATTAAAAAAATAAATACACTTCCAAACTTTAGACTGGCAGTGTCTTTGTTTTTCTCATGTTTTTTAATTACAGCAGTGGTTCTCAACTCCAGTCCTCGAGGCCCATTGCTCCGCACATTTTGTATGTCTCCCTAATTTAACGCACCTGATTCAGATCATCAGAGAAAGAACCACTGTCAGATTTAGAAAAATACAAAATGTGCAGGGCAGTGGGCCCCGAGGACTGGAGCTGAGAACCACTGCATTACAGTTTATAGAAATTACTATGAACAAGTATTATGTTTTGAACTCTCATTCTGACGGGACCTGTTCACTATCAAAGTATAGGGTCTCTTGTGTCTGGTTTGATGGAGAGATCAGAGCAGTGGCTACTGTATTCATGAGCTCTGTGGTATATCTATCCACAGGACTTGTCCAGGCTGAAGATTCCCACAGAATTCCAGCACATCATCTGGAAAGGAATCATGGAGTACCGGCAGACCATGGAGTTTTCTCCCCCTCCCCACATCTTGCGCACCTCTAGCGGGACATCCACCGTCAGCGTGGGCTCCACCGAAGCCCGAGGCGAGCGCGTGATCGACGCAGTGCGTTTCACTCTCCGTCAGACCATTTCCTTTCCTCCGCGAGACGACTGGACCGATTTCTCTTTCGACCTGGCTCCGGATTCTCGCCGCAACAAGCAACAGCGCATCAAGGAGGAGGGAGAATGAATGCTGTACGTCAATGTCAACAGTGCACATTTACTGTATACACACACACTCACGCGCTCTGTTTCATGTTAACACACTTGGTGTTGGTCCAGATCGTTTCACAGTTTTCCTCTGCAAGTGATCATTACAATAAAACTGTGAGCCTCATAGTCTAGTTCACTTAAACGTAAATGGGCAGATAAAATGCACTTAAAGTCCTTTATGGTTTCATTTTTTTTTCTTCTGGTGGATTTAGCTCTGGTTGTCATTTCAAACCCCTTTTTTGAACGCAAACTAGCTGAGGGGAAATGGTGCTTTGCTAAATTGTCGATTTTACTGTTTCTTGAGACAAAGCACTTAAGAAATGCTGACATACTGTTACTATGCGCAAAATACACACTCAACTTGGGGTTTCTTTTTTGTTACATGGCCAAAGGTATATTTCTCTCTTTTTTGTATAAAAAACATTTTCCTCCCAGCAGGAGCTTTAGTGTTACTTGTATTCTTTGTGACGATCATTCCTTGCGGTTGAACAATGTCTTTTTTTTTTTGTAAAACATTGACGTTTGTCAGCTTTGATTGTATGTATTTCAAATCGCACATGGTTCTTTATTCTCACAGAAAGTGTTATTCATCCATTTTCATTTGTGGTGTAAGACTGATGTTGTCATGTAGCCTTTATGTAATACTGTAAACCCTTCTTTGTATCTTTTATTTGTGAGTCACAAACACTGATACCATTGACTTGCGGTGTGTAAGTATTGAAAGTTGTGATAATGCATTGACATGCTGTTTACTGGCCTCTAAAAGTATGAAAGTGATTTACATTGGTACGTTGGCCAATGTGTTTATACATTGCCAATGTAATGTGGCTTCAGTATTTTTTTTAAAACAAATTTCCGATTCACTTGACGCTTGTTATTAGCCTTTTGTGGCAATATTGTACAGATTTTTTTTATTACGCTTTCTTGAGTAAACCGAGTAAACGATTCTTTATCAAACTATTAAGGAATTATTGTAAATATGTTGCAATGTACTTATTTTGATATAAACAAAATAAAACAAATATCATGTAACATTGATTGTATTAATTATACAAAAACAAATGTTTATTTTAAATTGAACAGTCAGACATAGTGGACCTCATTTTGATTTATTTAAATAGGAGATTTTATCAATAGCATTTTGTGGTTTAACAGACAATAAACAAAGGTTAAAAAGTTGAGCACTGGGGGGCACGATCCTCTGAACATCTTTTAATGTACGGGACAGGAGGAAATCTCATTTAAGACTTTCAACTGTAGCTTTTAGAACTTGCATAGTGTGACAAACTGACAGGACTAGCTTCAAAAATGTTATGCATCACCCTTAATGTTACCTTTAGTCCTTACATTCACAAGCCATTTTTCTTTAGTGCTTCCGCATCAATACTTGTATTACTGAATAGCTATTCTCAACTGGCATCCTAAAGTTCTCAACACATTCGCTGGTAAACTTGGCCATCACCTAGCGAAGAACCACATTACTTTAACTCTCACCAACCAGTTCCCTTTAATCTTCAAAGCTTCGATCACGAAACAACTTTATGGAACTATCACCTGACAAACGTTCTATTAATTTCAGGTCGTTTTAGTTGAGCAGCAGAGTTGTATGGAAGTATTTGTGTGTCACACTGGTGCAGCACATCCTGTAGGGTACTTTCCAAATATGAAAATTAAGTATATTTATTCACCACAATGCTTGTGATGAGGCTTCTGGTGTAAAAACACTGCTTTTGATAAATACATCAAACTCCTCTCAGTTATACGAGTATGCAGCAATATATGAAGTTTACATCTTCAAATGCCTAAAGAATTAGTGACCTCAAACACTGAAGCAGAAAAAGCGCAATGAAGTTCCTTGATTGAGGTTCCAAACCGTTTCTCATCCAGAGGACCTGTTTGAGACTCATATAAAAAGCTATAGCTCATTAAGGCTCGAGACAGATAAAGGAGAAATAATAAATCTTGCTTAATTAGGTCAGTTTCTCAAAATCACAAAGCAAAATGAACAAAATAACCATTTCTTATATCGACATCTCCAAGCCCAAAGTTTTAGAACTTCTGTCAATCAGAATAGCAACGTGCCCAAAGAGTCACGACAGCACTCCAGTCAGCGTTGCCTAGGGAGGAGGTGGGGGGATGATGATGGAAAAAAAAAACAGTGTGGGAACACTCTACTCCCTCCTTCCCCTTCAGGCGGTTTTGGTTGGAGCTGTGGTTGTCTCCTGGATGACCAGAATGCAGCATCTTCGATGTTTCCGTCACTAAGAGCTCTCCATAGCATCCAAAACTTTCATGATTTGCTGTTTGATGACTTTAGTGGCGTCACCCGCGTTTGGAATTAAATACCTTGTGAAAAGAAGATGAAAAAATATCAGAACACTGACATAAAATAAGAAAACATACAGTATCATACTGACTGTTCGGTTTAATTTTGAGTATTTAGTCTGAAGGTTTTACTTCAAACAAAGGTTAAAAAGCATAGCATACTGTATATGCTAGTACTTATTTAGATTTACCATGCAAGTAGTAAAAACATTTGTTCACTGAAATAAAAGGTAACACTTATCAACTATGACTTTTCCTTCAATAAATTCCTAATTTGCAGCTTATTAATTGTTAGTAAGGTAGTTTAGGTTTAGGTATTGGGTAAGATTAGGGATGTAGAATATAGGTCTTAAGGTGTAGAATATATGTAGATAAGGTCATGTAGAATAAGGCTTATAAATAATAAATGGCTAATATTCTAGTAACTAGTTAAGGAACCATAAAATTAAGTGTTACCAAATAAGATAAAAATATTAGATTCTAAACTTTAACAAAAACCTTCACAACTAACTGGAATAAATTAAAATTATCAACGGGTGGGAGATTAAAAAAAAAAAAAAAAAAAAAAAAAAAAATTAAACACTTTATACTAATAACATTCCATTGGTTTACATTAGTTAAAACAAACAATGAAAATACATTTATTATTCTAATGTTATTCTATTATTATTCTAATGGATAATGTTAATTCTAACAATTACTAAAAAAAAAATAATAATTAAAGCTATTAAAATTGCTGTATGTTAAAATTAGGGATGGTAACGCTTTAAAATAAGGTTCAATAGTTTCTACATTAGTTAACTTTAAGAATGACCAATATCTCTACAGCATTTCTTAATTAAAGCTATTTTCATTTACTAATGCATTATTAATCACAATGCCTGACTGTACTTTTATTAACTAATTAAGGTTAATAAAACAATTAATCTTTTATTAACAAAGATTAATAAAAAAAGTGTAATTGTATCATTGATCATGCCCATTAACTAATGGTAACAAATGACACCTTATTGTAAATTGTCAACAAATGATTTAACGGACCTGAGCTAACATGAACTAACAATTTACAGTTCCATTTTTAATAACTCATGATAAATGAGTTAACTCATTGTTAAAAATTGTAGATGAATGCATTAACTAATCCTTGCTAATGGGAACTGAAATGCATAAATCAAAAGCTTAAAAAACTACAATAATACATAACTAATGCTAAAATAACACTGGTATATAATATACAAAGACTAGGAGATAATGTGAAATAAAAGTTCAATTAAAATACATTGATGTCCGGTTGTCAGTTACTGTACCTCTCCACAGCCACTATCTCCACTCCTGCAGCATTGTTGTTGCCAAACTTAAAAGTGATAAGTTCTGGATGCTTCTTCTTGGAGGTGATCTTCACCACAGAGTTTAGGGCCTGCCTGGACTGGATGTAAGCAAAGCCTTTTCGGGCCGCGATCTCTCTCAAACAGTACATGTGTGTTGCGGTGATCAGCAGATGACTGTGGATGACATAAAAATGGAATTGTCCACCACTATACTCAATCCACCATCCACCAGCTGGGACAGCCCAGTATCTAATGAGCTGAAGTATGATCATAACAGTTTTTCCATATGCATTTTAATGACTACCTTGGCTAACATATAATACTGTTACATTTATGGGGGAATATTTTTTGGGGGGGAATATTCCCACGTTGTGTTCTGTAATGTGTTTCAACGGGTAGCCTCACCTTGGGAACATGTGTCCAGTCTCTTTAACTTCATTGCATGGAATATGGTGCTTCACATCTGGTTTGTTGATCCAAGTCTGAATATTGACAATCTCTTTCCTGTCATCATCTGATATTGATGAGCTATCAATCTCATCTGAGAAGAGGGAAGGAAATCAGAAAACAATAAGGAAAAACACAGGGACCCAGATATGAGACGATGGAGCGCACCAAATATTGAATTTATAAACATCTAAAACAACAATAGTTTAATACAGCAGCTCTCAACCAGGGGGCTGGGCCCTTGTTTTTTTTTCCCTTTTCTCAGTTATATTCAGTCTGTTGAAAAGCCTGCATGCTCAAAACATCACAACATCTTTTATGCAATTTTTGTATTTTTGGATCTTAGGTGTGCCAACTTGTGCCAAGTTACATTAATAATCTTCAGAAAGAGAAAGAAGGAAACAAACAACAACATTAAACTGCTATTACATTTTTGAGCATATTTAATTACAGCTAAAGTACCAGAGGTACATATATACTTGGACAGAAGGGACTTCAAATACTGTCTTATAGTATTTATTAGGGGTGTAAAGGTACACAGATGTCACGGTTCGATACGATTTCAGTACTCTACTATGCTTGCAATGCTTTTCATTTATTTTGAACAGACAGTAATACACATTTAAAAAAAAAAAAAAAAATCCACCTAGATGTGAAAATACTAAATATTATATCAAATTATAATTAATGTTACTTATATATATATATATATATATATATATAATCTGCAGTGCATATACACACACAAGGAATAAATACTCAAAATTAATTTGATTTAGTTAACAGATAAACAAGAGAAGAAGAAAAAAAAAAAAAAAAAAAAAGCGTGACACGTAATGTTTGCTGACAGAACTATTTGTTTCCTTTAATTTACAAAAGACCTTTCAGAGTAAAGCTTTATTAATAAGACAATAAATTACAGTGTTTTAAGTTGATTTTGCTGGTATGAGGAAATTAAGTAATTGCGCTGGCACACACACAATAATCAACACATATCAGTTCCAGGCTTCCAGTATTGCTAACTTGACAGAGCAGTTGGTACTTTATCAAAATAAAATACAGTGAACCAAACGCGCAGTTCTGCTGCTGGCAGTTATCAAACAGCGGGTCCCCCCTTTCTGGATTGAGGTTGAATTGGATGTATTCGTTGTTAGGCCTTTATGCTGAACAGAGATGTCTGTACCGTGACGGTTCGATACGATTACATGTACGTACGTTTACATGTTACACCCCTAATAGATAGTATTCACTCATCCTGTAGTATCCATTCAATACTCATTTTTACATTTTCCATTTTTATTCAAAATTGTATTTAAAAGTTATTAATATTTTTATCTGACTTTTTATCTGACTGAATTTCCTGTTTAGTTTCATGCAGTTTTCCCCCCATTTTAGTTTGTTTACCACATCAACTTTTTAACACCTGCAAAATACTTAGAATAAACATTATTATTATTATTATTATTATTATTATTAAAAGTGTTCAACTTTTTTCCTTTAATTTTTGTGTTCCAAAAAAGGTCATATGGCTTTTGAAAAACAAGGACTAGTAAATAACCAAAATTGTACACCGAAACTTAAAGAACTTTTTTTTTGGTAAACCACCCCATTATCAATATTGAGATTAAATACAAATAATTATTTTAATCAACTGACACATCCGGTATAATGACAGAAGACTTTTGAGTATTTAGATCAAACTTACCTCTGCACCTGAAACTTGAAGACCTGGATTAACTGGTTCAGGTCAGTGTTATTTTAGCATAGATAGTATTCACTCATCCATTCATTACTATAGTAATTCAATACTTATTTTTACATTTTCCATTTTTATTCATAATTTTATTTAAAAGTTTTTAATATTTTTATCTGACTTTTTTTTATTTCCTGTTTAGTTTCATGCAGTTTTTCCCCCATTTTAGTTTGTTTACCACATCAACTTAACCTTACAAAACTTAGTTTAAGTTAGTTGCCACAGAAATATTACTATTAATTAATTTATTTTATTTTAATTTAAATATATGTTATTTCAGCTTTATTTTAATTACCTAAAAAAATTATAATAGATAGTATTATATATTATATTCTATTCTATTATATTATGTATACATAAAATATAAAATAATTGTTTGTTATAGATAACGATAATACCTGGAGCAGGTGCGTATTTACTAACTCTGCAAGAACCTGCTAGTTGAGTACTCCAGGCAGGCTGAATGTCTGATTTAAATCTGTATCTTTACCTGTATCATACTCTTCCTCATCACCAATGCTGAAGACTGGCTTCACACCCCTGTAAGGTTTCCCCACCCGATCGCTGCTGCTTACGTGCCTGTGGGGGAAAAAAAAGAAAAAGCATCAGAGACCCACTAAAGGAATAAAGGTTTGTCCTTCAAACCAACTTTTGTTTTGTCCTAATACAGGCATTCTAAGAGCATGGCAGTGAGATGAGGTATCCTCTAGGATTAAAAAGGTGAGTACTGTTAGTTGGAAGAAAGGCAAGTTAACATGTTTGCATTTACCAGAGATGAGAATCAAAGTGTGGAAGGCCAGGCACTTCACAAAAGTGAATGTTTAAAGTCCATTTTACTGTACAATTGTACAACTTTAACATTTAAATCACAATTGCCCAAGACTTCCACAGCTGTGATCAAATCTGCATAAAAACAATAAAGGACTGCGGTCTCCCTGCACACAAGTTAAGAACAAAAGAGGACCCAGATAGCAGAGATCAAACTTCAGACTGCGGAGACAGAAACTGCTGGCGTAAAACAAAGAAAGGCACAAAGTCAAAACAGCCAACACTGTCAGAAAGTGTCGAGACCTGCGGTTCACAGCTTCAACCATTCTGAGTGCTATTTGTGAATTCTACTACACATGCGTGTGAATGTCTGGTAGTGGATGAAAAGTAGCAAATTCTAGAATGTTACTCTAAACTCTTTCTCTGAAGTATAGCAGGAAACAGGAAATTCAAAAGGATGAAAAGGACATTTGTACTATAGATGCAGGTGATGCAGATGCATATGGTGTTAGAGCATACATGAGTGCTGCCATTTAAACAGGGTTTTTAAAACCCCTACGAGCTAAAGCTGACCGCGCCACCTTGAGAGGGCATGTTGCGGAAACTCGATGCACGCTGGTGAGGGCACAGACAAACATTAATAAAGTCTTACCGATCCAGTATTCCCTTGTCTGGCCAGGGCAGATTGAAAGATATTCTAGTGTGAAATAACAGGGCATAGTTCGGGAGGATGATTAAAACAGAAAGAAAATCAATCACTTTAAATAAAGTCCTCTACATAATAACACTTTTAAAAAAAAAAATTAAAGTGGGGATGGACAAAAAAAAAAAAAAAACAACAACACACAGCAACAATGTCACAGGCTTAACATAGAGGCAAAGTTTTTGCAGCTGGCCCCTGATTATTAAATAACCCTCATTCTTTCTTTCTTTAATTAATAGAAGAAAACATTTGGAAAGAAAAATGTAAAAGAATGCCTGAGATTAAATAATTAAAAGATTAAATTAAAAAGAGATTAAAGATTAAATTAAAAAATTAAAGATGCTCACCTGTCCACCGGTGTGGAAGTGTTTTCAATGAAGCTGATCACCTTCTCTTTTACATTAACTGACTTTGACTTGAGTGCAAAGGTCATTTTGTTGACAAGTGATTTAACTCCTTTGCCATCTGCGCCGTTCAGTTCCCCCTGTATCAATATAAGAGACAGGCTTAAAAACTTCTGAAAGTAAATTAATCCAAGACCAGAGGTATTTGCTCATAACAACAGGAGTTGAAGCATTTAATGGCTTGCTTTACTTACAATGTCCACTAGATGGCATTCAAAGCCACAGAAAACGAAAGGGACATGCTATGCATCCACATATTCTTACAATGCGGAAATAAGCTTTCCTAGGAACGTGCCAAACCTCATTAACTACAATATGAAGATAACTAGAAGAATAAAAGTACAACAAACCAATGTGTTTAATATTATAAATACCAGTCTGCGACATCAAGCAGTGAAACACTTTTTTGTACAGCTAAAATAACTGGAAGAGAGAGACACAGGACACCTTGCACATTCTAAATGAAAATGGCACCGCTCTCATGTTAAAAATAAGGTAGATAAATCTTCAGAGAAGTAGCATAAATACTCTTGAACAGTGTTTTAAATTTAAGATTTCCAAAATTTCTTAAGACCTCTTTAAGTAAAAAGATTTACGGAATACATTGAAGGGAACACAATACAATTAATATGTATAAATATGTAAGATTTCATATTACATTTGCATCTGAAGAAAATTTATCTTGATTTTAGGATGTTTAGATATTTTTACATTTACATTTTATGTACACAATAAACACAATCGGAAAAGAAAAAAAAAAAAAAAAAAGGTATTTGCATCAGAAAACAAAAATTTAGAGAATATATAATTTTTTTTATTTTTTTGCAATAGTAATTAATTACTAGTTACTAATTACATTTTCAACAGTGTAACTACAAATTACTCTCTCCAAAAAGTATTTAATTAAAACCCCTAATTACTAATTACATTCTAAATCTTATATCAACCTTGACAAGTTAATCATTCAAGGACAGACTGTTCTTGCAATGGCTGTTTTAATTCTTTCAAATAAATAATAGATAACTACATCAATTATTCTAGGGCCAGATTCACAAAACATTCTTAAGAAATTTCTTCTTAACTGCCATCTTCTTCTTATTTTCTAACCTAAGAACAACTTTTGGGAATACAAAATATTCTTAAGTTTCTTCTTAAGAATATTCTTATCTTTTTTCTTAAGATTGATCTTAAGACAAAACTTAAGAATTCAAATTCTTGAAAAAAATTCTTAAAAATCATCGTCGATAACTTTTTAAAGTTAGAATAGCCCCAGACTGGTCTTAAATCCCAAACAGTAAGAATTATTTAATGAATTCATTAGGTTATTTCAAATTAATTGTTATATTTAAGCATTGCAACACTATTAGCTATATATAATACATAGAAGGGCTATTAATAGGGAGGTGCACAAGTTTTCTGAAGTGACAGCAATGACTGATAATGTAAACAATCAGTCATGATTAGCCTATGACGCTACTTTTTGCTGACTGCAAAACTCAATAGCAACTCTAAAAGATTAAGTCACTTAGGGAGTTTTAATTGAACGTTTTTAGCCTATAAATATGACAATCTTTGGCAGTATTCAACACATATGCGAAGGGCATGTTTAATGTAGCAGCGCGGATACTGGAAGCATTCATTCTGAGGGGGGGGCACAACAGCATAAAAACTAATGAAGCAGCTTGAGACAGGGAGGCTCTTCTCAAAAACACGGTGCATTAAAAACGTGAAGCCGAGCACCAGTTAAGCTGGTCACGACGAAAATATTGTCTGCGCTTATTGTAATTATTAGGGTAGCCTAATCTGCAAGCAGAGCAAAAAGACAATCCTTGAAGTGAGAATTTATCAGTGTCTTGCCGTCTTCAGCCATGTATTCACTTAAATAAAGACTGTAAGTTTCTTCTTAAAAAAATGTAAATGTTCTTAAGAACATGTTTGAGAATTTATTATGAATTTTTCAAGAATTGCACTTAGCAACATTCTAAAAAACTTTGTGGAGTTTATCTTAAGAAATTTCTTAACTTATTTCTTTTGGCTTAATATACTGC
>JAHKKF010517540.1:42671-61953 GCA_019740295.1 Labeo calbasu | reverse complement strand
AATCAGGAATAAGAATAATTAAAAAAACCCTAAAAATTAATTAAAATTAAAAAAGGATCAAATAAAATATATATATATATATATATATATATATATATTAAATTTAAAATGGACAAAGAAAAGAAAACAGAAATAAAATTAATGAAAACTAAAAATTAATTTTAAAAAAAAATGTAATAAAAAAATAAAATAAAATAAAGTATTAGTGCCTTTATTGATTTTATGTACAAGAGCCAGTCAAACAATTTTTTATAGGTTGGATTCAAGTCATGGTGTGTTTACTCACCCTGAGGTCTTTCACCCTAAAGTTAAATTATGAACAGTAAAAAAAAAAAAAAAAAAGGCTTGACCTAGCATAAAAGCAAAAACCATATGCTTGTGCTGGCCCCAATATGACCATGACCTTTCAGTGGAAGTTGGTTATTTCTGGCCAATGAAAGACACACAACTTTAGCGAATTACAACAGCATTGGGCCAGAACGCCGGTTCTCTTTAAATGAGCTAAAGGAGAGGAGACAAATTCAAGAGTGCGGTCACCGCTGTGAAAGACGCCATTGTTACACGGTTGCGCTAAGTGAAGTGATTATGACAACATATTGAGTAAAATGTGCTTGGCTTTGTGTGTGCATATGTGTGCACGCTGGTCTCCACCATGACTACAGACCTAAAGTGCACGCTTAATAAAAGGCGGATGATGGAGATGTAAGAAAGTCTGAGGAGGAAGCACAGAATGCGAAATGAAAGGAAAAATACGAGAAAGATGGGTAAAACTCATCCTGGTGTCCATGAAAGAGTAGACCTAGAAGAATTCATTTAAAATTCATTTAAAATTTCTTTTAAAAAAAAACGTTTTTTTATTTTTAATAATCTGAAGAACCTTAAGTGGATCCATGGGTGTTAAAGATGCCAATAACGAACCTTTTTTAAGAGCGCAAAACTTATTCTACTATAACAGCTGACACGTTTGTTCTTTCTAGAACCTGAGGTTTCATCGCAGCTCTTGAACTGCATCTTTAGCTGCCAGCTAAAACACAGCACATGTATTTTCTAAGCCGCTTTGGTAAGACGGCGTCTGCCAGGAACATAAATATAACGTAACTTTGCATATTGTTACCACACCAAACAGTTATGCCAGCAGAACTGCAGCAGGGTCATGCTGGGCTGCGAGGGAGGAACACCATTGCACCTTTTTAAAATGATTCATGCACGAGGAATCTGAAGCTATTAACAATTTGTCCTCTGATAGACACCTGAACGGAGCCAAAGACTTCACAGTAACACTTAATGTTGCAGACGCTCTGTTTTTTTGATGGGATGCTTCTGCTGCTGATTTGTCGTGGCTTGATCAGTACATCTGATGATTATTTGCTTCAGTGCAATAGTGCATGTTTTATTGTGTTTATGGTGGAGATCTCATGGTATTCCCCAGGGCTGCCACCTCGATCCCAACCTGTTCTCTCCTGCTTTCTAAAACTACATTCTGCATTTCCCACACACTTTCTCCCAGTTAAAGCCTCCCGTTTCACCCACTTCCCTGCCAGGCTGAACAAGACAACTGGAGGAAAGAGTAGTTAATGTGCATGTCTGATGCAATGTCTTCCTCCCTCAGAGCCGTGTCCCAAAAAGACCTTTATAGGGGAAATTCAATAGGTAGACGGGGCAGGAAAACAGCATTTGTCATCATCGTTAAATTGCTGTGTTATGTTTAGGAAAGCTGCAATATCTATCAAGAGCGAAGAGTGAGGCCTGCCAAAAGCAGCACTTCAGTCCAGGTGAACCAAACAAGGCTTATCTGAAACCAAATGTAGGAATAATGCTCTGTTTGGTCAAAATCAAATCGCCCAAGCAGCGCATTCTCACCGCTCAATTGAGCCTGGTAAATAAGAGCAAATGATTGATTAAACAAAGAAAGAAAGATACGTTAGAAATATAGGTTTGGTTAACAGTGCAATAGAAATTGCACCATTTAACCCAACATTAGTTTCAGAACGAGTCACCGTTGCATGTTATTTGGAGCAGGGGTGCATTCAGAGTGCAAATTATGCTGTCAAACAAGATAGATAAGATCTGCAATATAAAGAATCAAATATAGATTGACAATAGAGAGGGAAAAAAAAGGTCAAAAAAATGTCAGAGCGCTGTGGTGGGAAAGACAAGCAAACTAAAAGATTGTGACAGTGCAAGTTAAAGAGTTCACCCAAAAATGAAAATTCTGTCATTAATTACTCACCGTCATGTCGTTCCAAACCCATAAGACTTTTGTTAGTCCTCAGAACACATATTAAGATATTTCTGATGAAATCCAAGAGCTCTCTGACTCTCCGTAGACAGCAAGGGTCCTTTCACGTTTAAGGTCCAGAAAGAACATCGACAAAATAGTCCATGTGACATCAATGGTTCAACCGTAATTTTATGAAGCTACGAGAATACGTTTTGTTGCACAAACGTATTAAAGAAGGGTCAGAGAGAACCCAGATTTCATCAAAAATATCTTAATTTGTGTCCCTAAGATGAATAAAGGTTTTACGGGTTTAGGACGACATGAAGTAATTAATAACAGAATTTTCATTTTTGGGTGAACTATCCCTTTAACACGCAATGACACTATTGCAGACCCACCGTTTTTTTTAAGCAAAGTAAATGTCAGTAATGTGCACAAATATTTCCATTATTTGCCAATACATTTATGCCTGAACATGCATTCCTAAAAAGGTTTCAAAAACGGCGTTTTCACAGCGATGCCATGGAAGAACCATTTGGGGTTCCCAAAGAACCTTTCAGTGAATTGTTTTTAAAAGAATCCTATTTTTAAACATGAAGAACATTCCAAATAACATTTTTTCCACTATAAAGAACCTTTTTTACAGTGGAAAGGTTCTTCATGAAACCATAGAAGCCAAAAAGTTTTTGAGAGTGTAGAATATTTTAAACATAACTATTGTTTATATAAGTGACCCTGGACCACAAAACCTCTCTTAAGTAGCACGGGTATATTTGTAGCAACAACCAACACTACATTGTATGGGTCAAAAGTATCGATTTTTTTTTTTATGCCAAAAAATCATCAGGATATTAAGTAAAGATCATGTTCCATGAAGACATTTAGTAAATTTCCTACCGTAAATATATCAAAACTACATTTCTGCTTAGCAATATGCATTGCTAAGAACTTCACTGGACAACTTTAAAGGCATTTTCTTAATATTTTGACTTTTTTTTTCAGATTCCAGATTTTCAAATAGTTGTATCTCAGCCAAATATTGTCATTTCCTAACAAACCATACATCAATGGAAATCTTATTTATTCAGCTTTCAGATGAAAAAATACCCTTTTGACTGCTTTTGTGAATACACATATTAAAGTGCACTTGCTAAACTAAAAACCATCACCCAGGGCTAAATCCCCAGTGTCCTCAAATCCGAGACCCTTGCTGGAAAAAGGAAAAAAAAAGTGCAGAAAAATTCTAAATACATTATTAATGTTAACCACTTGTCCTGAGATACATGCAAGGCCCTTGCTGAGGCCTTTAGACTCCCCAAACGACATTTTGCACCGCGGCACATTTGGCAACACATGCTTAACTTCCATTACGTAGGAAGCTTGAGATTCCCCACCTGTTCGGGCCATTCCAGAAAACCTTTTATCAACGTTAATAATTCATTAGTTATTGTTTACATTTGTTGCCGCGCCGTATGCGTCCTCGTTTATTTTAATAATTAACCGTAATTAAATAAGAAAGACGACTAAACAAACCTCGGGACAGAGTTAGTGGAGGATTTCTCGGGATCGACAACATCCGCGCTGGTGGACTGGAATCCATCGGCTGCGCAGACACACATGCCCTCCCTCCCTCTCTCCCCTTGTCTCCATCTTCTCTGAAGGCACATAAACGTCCCATAAACCGCCAAACCTCACCCAAGTTTTGACTCCACGTAAACGTGGCCTGCCGCAAGATTTATCCAGCCTGCAATCTGAATCGCATCTAAAGCCACAAGAGACAAAGGAGGGATTCCTTTTAACACACGCACGACGTGGCGCGATTGCAGGTTTGAAGAATCTTTTATCGCCGCTATCAAAATCACAGTCGAACTAATGCCAACACGGGATGAAAGATTTAAGACGAGGACGCAGTAAATCAGCGTGATAAAGGTTTGGGGTTTTACCCGTAAGCCGTGGCCTTTATTGCTCACACGCACTCCCTACTTAGGTGCGTCTGAGACACTTTGCCACAATTAAAAGGATAAACATCTACACGTAATAATTGCGAATTATACAATTGATCAAATCCGGAGACAAAATACTTTTCCAAACAAACGGATTCACTATGAAAAAAAAATATTTTTCATATATGCAAATGATACCAAAAAGTACTTAAAAGTAGGCCTACATCCTATATCATAAATATGTTTCAGAAAGTCATTTTGATTTATTTTCTGAAGCTTTTAAAAATATAGGGAGGGAAAAATTGAAATTGAAATTTTGCAACTACGCAATTTTGTTTTAAAATATTAATATTTAAAAACTGTTGTCTGCTAAATCAGAGTCAGTGTGGTGTGTATCCATTTTTGTCATGTGACAACAAAGCCATAAAACAGAGAGAACATATCTAGAAAAATCATATAATTTGACCTTTTGATAAATGGGCAACAGTTCAGGTCAAGCTGAGTTACCTTTAAATATATGCATTTAAAGCCTGTAGTGCATATTTTGACCTTGTTAAATATTTAAAATGTTTATTTTAAAACGCTTAGTCTATACCTATATGAATAAAGAACATTTCAAGAAATTGCATTTATGAAAGCTTTATCCTTTTTATGAACGTCTATGACGTTATCTGCCACTGACCCTTCTGTTTACTCTTCACTGTTAACTGGATCTCCACCAATTGCCCTTTTCGCAGACTGCGCAAATCAAACATTGAAATATTCAAACTGTTGAATTGACGGCTGCAAAAGTACTAAGCAAAAAACAAAACCTTTAAGAAAAAAAATAAACTGTTAGTTCATAACAGCATAAAACTAAGATGAATACAGTAAAACAGGAATATAGCCAATTCATTATAGCTAGCTAAAGACTTCAATGCGCACGATTGAACGAGTGCGCTGACTAGGCCGCGCACTGCAGAAGCAGCGCTTTCTCTAAGCAGCCCTGGAACAGGACTGTACACTTTAATTTTCTTTAGTATTTTTAAACAAACATACTATCTTTTGAAGAACACATGTGCCTTTTTAAAAATAATAGGCGTACTGCTTGCGGGCACGTACAAACGGCTTGCCGTTTGGGCCTACTTTACATTGTAAAAAAGGCCTAGCTTGTATTTGCTTTAAAAACAAGCACGCAATTAGCACGAAAACAATTATTCGCCACAAAAACAAGAGCCGTCGACTATGCAAAATGAGAGAAAAGGAGATTTATTTTAGACACACCAGTAGACGTCTTGGATTCAGCGACAGTTTGGCGTGACCCAGTCTGCCGTGTGAGGAAAAGGAGAAAGGCCTATTTTGCAGCCAAGAAATTAAAGCCAAGACCAAAATCCTCTAAAAATTAAGAAAGAAATAAATTATAAAGAAGAGAATAAGTTTACGTACGCCTTCGGGTCATTAGCTATTGAGAATTCAATTACTTATGTCCTAGCCTAAAGGAAAGTTCTTTTAAAGACCTGTCGAATGTCTGCTAGAGGAATATTTAACAGCCAGAAAGAGCGACTGCCACAAAACCGGGCCAAACTGTGCGAGGGAGGCTCTCCGAGATGGACGAGATTCCAGCCGCCGCCGCGGCTCGACTCCTTCAAGCGACATCATGAAGCACAAACAAGCCCCTGCGCGCATACATGGCACACGACTGCAAATACATTTTCAATTTACTTCTGAATTATTTATTAAAATACACGCGTCTCAAAAACAATACTGCTAGTGCAAAAGGCTTCAAGTGTAGGCCGTTGGGCACAGACTATAAATTCCAAAACAGACATTTGTGCTCAAATATAGCTAAGACTACTAACACATTAAACACTGCTTATTTATTTTTAAGCATTATATCTGAGACAAACAATGAAAGCGAGTATCTTTAAGACAAACAGGTAATCAAAGAACAAATAAAATGCAAACCTTTAGTCGTGAGCCAAGTACGTTTAGTGAAATATTTTCTAACGGCAAAAATCTTACTTCTTGCCAAGTATATAGACAGTTGAACAAGAGAATAATGTTTTTCAAAGACTGGTGACCGTAAATTAAGTCAGCCGTCAATTTGGAAAGAACTGCCCGGATTGAACCTCGGCCTGTAACAGCCTGCTGTCATGAATCTTTTCAAGGGAATAATTAAATTGTAAACCTGAAAGTCATTTTATCACTGCGATTTTGAAATTTGTTATGTGTTGCGCAAATAACAAGATCTTTATGCATAAAATACCCTATAATAGGCCCGTACGTATCACCGCTTCATATAATCAAGCTGCCAACAAGTTTATGAAAAAAGGCTCATAAATTATGAATGAACATGGTGTACTAGAAAACTTCTAAAAGATTTTTAAATAGCATATCATAAGATGTACATGCATATAATAGCCTAATGCATAACGTCAAAATGCTTTTCTTCACATTAGAAGTAAACGCGTTTAACACATTGTATTCTCCTCAGTTCATTCACCTGCTAAAAATATAAACTATTACAGGAGAGCCAAATGCACATATAACGTATTGTGGAGACATTTCTCACTCAGGACAGGTATCAGTGTCACTTTATGTTTCTGAACTCGGGCGCGGAGACGTTCATGCACGGCAGCTGTTGGACACACCGTCGGGTCATCTCCTGAAACATCATAGCTTGGGGAAACAACTTAAACAATTAGACCATAACGTTTTATAGTTTGACATCGAAAATTCGAGCCGTTTACGATGCCAGTCGCGCTTCCTCTCCGGGCAAACCCCATCTCCTTTTATATAAAATAGATTTGGGAGAAGCGCCATTTTCTCTTCGATCCCATGTGCAATGAAACGCACGACAAGAGTTCCGAAACGATACCGCGGCTTTAGCTGGACGCTGGAAATAAACGCGCGGCCGAAAATATTGTTCTAAAAAGCGCAACGCAGAACTTGAAATGCATTTATTAAGCAGCAACACAGAAGACAAGACACGGCAGCGGTTCTACATCGCAGCATCCGGACACACAGACACGACTGATTAATTAAATGAAGGCATTTTACCTGTGTCAGGCAGTACGGAGAGTACATAGTTATCTCAGAGGCGGGAAATGAATCGCGTTTTGAAGTTGAGTGGAAGTTCGCCGCTTTGCTGCATTGCAATTGCTCGCCGTCCCCCCTTGCGCCTACTCCATGCTGCTCTCGCCGCTAACCCCGCCTCGAAGGCAGAAAGTGAAAGCTCAAACTTTAGGAGGAAAAAAAACTTTCTCTCCTTCTTGTTCTCCCCCTTCCTCCTTTTCCCATTTAATGAAAAAGTTAGGGAGTTTCTCATTCTCCACAATCTTGCAAAAGACGTGCATACATCTAGTGTCAGAAAAGGTAAAATACACAAAACTTGTGTAGAGTACACCCATGTCATTCAAGGCTGTACTTTTTTAAATTTTACTGCCACAACTTCACACAATTTTCCAAAGCAAGCAATAATATCATTTACTATTGGCACATGTTAAAATTAATTACAGAGCAATACTTCCAGGTCAGTTTTGAGTGGTATTTCACCTTCAAAATCTTGCAACAGACTTGTAAATGAACAATGAATAGAAATTCAAAATTTTTTTTGCATATTTTGGGTAAATGTGACCCTGGACCACAAAACCAGTCATAAGGGTCAGTTTTTTGAAATTGAGATTTATCCATCATGTGAAAGCTGAATACATAAGCTTTATATGACTGAGATACAACTATTTGAAAATCTGGAATCTGAGGGGGCAAAAAAAAAAAATTGCTTTACAGTCGTCCAAATGAAGTTCTTAGCAATGCATATTATGATTCAAAAATTAAGTTTTGATATATTTACGGTAGGAAATTTGCAAAATATCTTCATGGAACATGATCTTTAGTGAATATCCTAATGATTTTTGGCATAAAATCTATAATTTTGACCCATACATGTATTTTTGTCTATTGCTACAAATATACCCGTGCTACTTAAGACTGGTTTTGTGGCCAGGGTCACAAACATGGTTTAAAATGTAATTTTTCAGCAATTTTGTGTTGTCAAAAGTGCATTATGTGTATATCAGTTACCAATGACTAAAACATTAAAAATAACAAACTTGAGAATCAGTGCAATTCCAAGGAAGGTTCAATGGAAGCAGGACTGACTGCATTCTTTGCGCCAGTGGCCTTTTCAAACACCGCTTTCAGTTAGCAATACTTTTTCTCCCCATGTGCAACACTGCAATCTGTATTTCAATCAGTTAATGGAAGGTAAGTAAGCCCTTTCTCCCCCTCTCTCTTATTCTATGACTCATCTATAGGCCCCAGTCCTGCATCACAGTACTGCAGGGTGGTCTCCTAAATCCACATCTGTTTTGTGGCAAACCACAGCGCCCAGGCTGCCTAGCGGCATGCTCAACTATGCTTATCTTGCACCTTCTCCAGCCGTGAAACTCTGCTGTGCCACTGCTGTCAAACTTTAAGAGGCAGATTAGCCTGCTCTTTTATTAGGACTGCTTTCTCATAGACCGCTTAAGCCAACACCACAAAGGACACTTACCAATTATGGCACAATTTAATCCAGGACTACAGGCTTAATCCAGAGCAAAGATTAATCAACATCTGGGAAAACAGGTCAAGGAGTTTTAGGTAACCAGTCGCTTTAGAAATTACCACTACAGGATGAAAAACAGGATAAAGAGATAAAGATAAAGAAAATAAATATTTTCAATTTTATGAGAAACTGAATTTTAATAGACTGAGGCTGATGCATTAAAAAATGGTAGCATCTAAATAAACTTATTCAGGTCAAAAATATTATTTAAAATTGCTGAACCAACCTATACATAAATATATGCATTAATCAATATAACATTTTAAGGGTTAAATCAGGCAGAAACAGTTCTTTAATGTAACAATTACCACTTTTTATAGTGTCAGACCTGCTGGAGATGCAATGAGCATGTAAACAATTTTTTAATCCGTTTTGTTTTTATAGATGATCATTTACCTTCCCTGTGCATAAAACAACTGAAACATAACAGAAAACTCTATAAATAGTCAAATATATATTTTTTTACAAGTACACATCTCTCTATAAATTAATCCTTTGCAAAAATACACTAAATAACACTAAATACATGTCGGGAACTAGAAATCTGCTGCAACTCATTCAGTTTAAGTTCACCTTAATATAATCAGATTTTGAGTAACTGTAACTTTTTATTCTATTAAGTACAAGCAAGTTTCAGTAATGTTTGAGTGAAATGAACTCATTTCATTTAGAAAATGTCGGTTTTAAATCTAAAGACAACGCATTACAAGTAACGCTAGTTACATAATCAGATTACTTTTTTTTCCAAGTACCTAATAAAGTAATGCATTACTTTTAAATTTACAAGAAAATATCTGAGTAACTTTTTCAAATAAGTAATGCAAGTTACTTTGTTTTCCCATTTACTCACCCACACCTCTCATGTCCCCATGTGGGAAGAAATTGGGAGCGAGGTGCATATTCACTTCATTTTGGGGGTAAAAGGGCCTTTACAGTTGCCAAAAATATAACTTTTGTTTTTTGTTTTTTTAATGAAAAATAAATAAAAATGCCAGCTCAGGTGACAAAAAGTAATGCAAAAGTAACATGGATTACTTTCCATAAAATGTAACTAACACAGTTAGTTACTTTTTATGGAGTAATGCAATATTGTAATGCATTACTTTTAAAAGTGACTTTCCCCAACACTGGAGACAACCCATGAATCCATGGACAGACCCAACAATTCAGCATGTTGCTTGTGATAAAAATGCATCTGCAAAACAGCCGATATACATGAAGAAAAACACTGACGTTAAGAGTTAAGAGCGAGGTCAGAGAAAGGGCACACAGGTTGGCTTTACCACATCGAAAGGCACAAATCCAAAACCACAGTTTTTGTGCCTCACACACACAGATCTCGCAGCCACTACTCTACAAAATAGCATGAGGTGAATGAAAAAAACAATTCTGCTTTCAGCGCACGCATACTTTCACACACATACAAATACATACATGCACGCACACGCACACACACCCAGTTCTTTGTTAGGCAGACCCACGGTCGAGCTGCGGTTGCAGCAGCTAAGACTTCCATTAAAACTCACATAAGAGAACCATATGCGAGCGATACAGTCGGTGTGTGTGGTTTTAACCCAACACAAACACACACACTTTGCTTTTTACCATTCCCTTGTGGCTGGTAGTTAAATAATCCTGATGATATTTTATGTAGATAATTCCTGCAGCTGCTTCTCCACATAAACTCAGCATTCCTTTCAAAGCTAACCATATGAACATATAAACGCAGCATACAAGATTATAAACGGGCGATGAGATTTATGATGCACATACACACCATTCTCTTTACTTTACAGGATATGAAAGAGAAAATTAATCAAAAGCACTATAGATTATATCTCTGCTTTATCAGAGTTTGATAGTTTGCTTAACCGATTCCAACTCATCTTATCTCAATCTGAAGTCCAACTCAGTCTGGCCTGAAAGCAGATTAATTACATCAGCCATGAGAAAGAAATCAAAGTTCAGTTCATCACGGTACAGTCAGAAAAATAAAGAAACAAATAACATGAACAACAACAACACAGACAGAAAGAGGAAAATGGCTTGTACCCTGTAGGACTCAGGCACTAGGAAACACTCTGAGATGCCTGGGGCTCGATGGGGACCTTCATGCACCAGATACGATTCTGTGGCCTGTAATCCAACACAAAACAGATAGAGCACATTTAGTCATAGGGTCATACAAAACTTCTGATATAACGTCAGATGCCAAGAGCTGCATCACAAAGCCTGAAATATACAGCTTTAGAGGAACATACCTCAGTCAATCACATGGTCTCTATCTCTTTTTGCTTTTACATTTGTGTTCAATTCTTGAATAAACCAGTCTATCATGTTTGTATGTCTAACAGACAGCACAAAGGCGGAGCGTTCGTAAAGCTGTAGAAAGCTTAACCATCCTCTGCTCACAGACATGATGTGTGCATATGTTCTCTATACACTGTACGTTTCATTAGGAAACTCCAGGACGGCGCCGCAAATCAGTTTCCTGGATCCAAACTGGATCCAAGAAGCGAACACTGACTCCAGATCAGTGGCTACCGGCTACTTCATCCTTTGCTGCATGTACAGTAAATGTTTTTGTACGATTTTGCAAAAATGTGATTACAAGCAAATGGCAAGTAACATATTGAATTAAATGAGAAATTATTATATTCATAGCGTATGCACTAAAAAAACATTTTCACCTCTGGACTTTACACTATTAATAAAAGCATAAACAACATAGCGTTAAAAACTCAAAGTAGATTTTTTTTTTAAATATATAAAGTAATATCCATATTAACATGCAACCAAACCAAGTTGGTGCTGACATTGTTTATGGTGACTCAATGTGATTATTATGGCAATGCACTTTAATGCATTAGGGAAGACTGGTTATTTCAAGATTTAAAAACTTTAAGCATATTTGTTTGCTTTTGTGCACTGGTATGTGTTTATATGTGCACATAATGATTTATATGCCTGTCTGGAGCATTTTCACTCTAGATGGAAGGAAATTTACTGTAAATGCAAGAAAAGCTCTAATATTTAGAATGGTGCACAATTCCATCTCCATGAAAAAGAAAAAGAAACCATTTGAAAGCATAAAACTTAAAATTTCACAAACCACAGTAGGTACTGGGTGAGCCAACCAGGACCTCATTCAACAACCATCCACCATCTACACACACACTAATAATGTTCAAATATGAACAATAAACTTTAACCACAAATACACGTTTGTGCGCATAAATACATATCAACATCCATTCCAGCGCATACGCGCACACACAGTTTGCTCATAATAAGTCCCAGGCATTGGCACTAGGCTCGGGCAGTGGTGAATAACAAAGCCTATTCATATCCACCCAATGAAACGTTAGCTTTCCCAATTTTCCCTCACTTTTATAGGGTCTCAGCTACATCGCGCTAAAATCTCATTCAAGCAGGGAACAATTGCTGATTGGCTTTATTAGAACGTAAACATACATTTTCATAATTAAAGAGAACGATTAAAAAGCACATGTTACTCAGGCTGAAAAATCTGGAACATTTTATGGGGAAGCGAGTAGTAGTAAGCAGGTGAGCCCTTTACTGATGTTTTGTGAAGCTCTCCAGCTCTTTTTTTTAAAAAAAAAACCTGACAGTCATTTAAATAGCATTAACCAAAATCCCAAACGTCTAGCTACAAGTGACGCAATTGGAAGGTTTAAAGCACTCGCACAAATGTCAAAATGCCTGACAATCTCTGAACGTTCTCCGTTGGATTTCTTAATACGGATTTTAGGTATTGATTGACTCAAGTGTTTACTTTTGTTTAGTTTCAGGGTATTGATTACTCTCGTGTTCCAGGAAATCAGCTAACCAGATTTCACCATGCGCTCTTTCCAATGGCTCCCATCGCTCTGAACCGAAGCAGAAAATGGAAAACGTTCCACTGACTCATTCGATTTCTCTTAATTTAATTGACTTGATTCTCAACCCCTAAGATAAACCAGCAAATTAAAGCCGCGAGCGAGGCCAGGCCGCACAATCCAGCTGAACAAACTCGAGTCGAGTGTATTTCGGCGTGCTGAGATCATCCGTTCATTTGTCTTGTCCACAGATGGAGAACAGAAGTCTACGTTGGCGCCTGGAGGAACTCTGAATTTCACTATTATCCTTATTTTCGAGAGGAGGAATCTCCAGCTCCTATTTTTCTGTAGTGGCCTATTAATTATATATGGGCTGTATGCATATGGAGCATATGCAGGGCCCATATGGCCAGCCCTCAGCCAGAATCTCAAGCCTCTTCTTAATTAACATTTTAGAGGCGAAGCGCACAGAGAAAAGAGGGACATTTCAAAGCGGCTCTGGGAGCCTCTGACCTAATTGGAGTCAATGGAGATGTATGTAAATGTGTTAATTACGACAAGTTTCCTCGCTCTCACCGATAAATAGAGCTCTTTGTTTAAAATGTTTAATTGGTGGGAATAACGGAATCAAATGAGGGGGTTCCTCCATAGGTCCTTATGGGGGAAAGAGAGGGAGAGCGCGCGCGCGCGAGAGAGAGAGAGAGGTGTATATGGGTTGGAGGCATATGGCAATACGTTTGTGGTTTAGGGGAATGCTTAAGTGGTTAAATTCCTGAAATCTGAAGTTTCTCTCTCTCTCTCACACACACACACACACTTTTGTGGTCTGGAGTTTAAGAGTGAAGTGTGTAATTTCAGCGCCAAACAGAACTGCAAAATTAATGACTGTTTCAAACTACTTTCAAGCCCTCATTGACTATTGTTCGGACAAACTGGTGGTCCCGGAACCAAACTCATGTCATTGGTTGAGCCAATGCTATTTGAAAATCAACACAGGAAATTTGAGGGGTTAATGTCTGTGTTAAACTGGTTAATGCACTGCTATGCAGTTGGGTGGTCACTTAAAGGAATAGTTCACCTAAAAATGGAAATTTGCTCATCAGTTACAACCATGCAATTCCAACATTAGATCTTATTGGCTTCCACTGTATTGGCAAAACCAAAAGGCTTTTTTCCCCCTAAAATATATCCTCTTTCGTGTTCTTCAAAACATAAAATCCAACAAGTTTGGAACAACGTGAAAGTGAGCAAATCATGACAAAATTTTCATTTTTGGGTGAACTATCCCTTTAAGCTGTTGGCAAATGACTCTTGGGCCCTACAAACTAAAAAAAAATGTTTCGGTTAAACAAAAACCACTGATGCAACTTTTTTTTTTTTTTTTTGCATTACAAAAAATTGCTAATAAAATTATGTTAAACCAACAAACTACACTTAGAGTGACTTGATAACTGGCATATTTATTCCCAAAAAAAAGGATGTAAAGCATTACTCAAAAAATTAAAATTACTTTAAATGATTAAAAATAAAAACTAATTTCAACAATCCACTGACAATTTCATGAAGTTACTACAACTTAAACAAAAATCAGTTAACGCAGAAATTTGAGTTTAAATTACACATGGTATTAAGCTGACATAATAATCAACATCAAAATAACTGCAATTTCTAAGGTTTAATTAAATCAATATTAGATTTTTTTACTTGCATCCATGCATTTATAAGTAATATGTTTGCTGAATTTGTTTTATAGCTTAGATATACCCTAGGCCTCTCAAGTTCATAATTTATTGTTTATTTGCTTTGAGGCCTTTTGAACCTCTTATAACCGTAACAACACATCAAAATTACACACCTAAGTTTAATACGGTTAGGAGTTTGGAAAATCCCCAAAATATGAGCAATAGCACTTCTAGCCTCTTCTAATCAAAAAACTTCTTTCACACAATTTTAAAAGACAAAACCATAATAATTCACACAGGTACAGAAACACAGTTATTCATTCCCTCCAACCCAGAGTCTACATGTATCTGCTAACTTTACACAGAACATTCCCACTCACAAACACACACACCTGGCCATCCTCCACACATTCAAAAACCAGCTGGCCCGAGAACAATCAGCACAGGTCCCACTGATTTTCCCTTTTTCACCCCTTTTTCTTTGTCTTTTGTTTGTCTCCAAACGACACAGCAATTACTATTAGCACTATTGTTTTTTATCATTATGATTTACTAGCTGGCAACACCGAGCCAAATCAGCCTGCATATAAACCTGTCCTCTATGGCAACCGCATCAAAGAGAGACAGAGAGAGTTTTAAAAAAAAAAGAGAGAGAGGAGAAAGGAGGAGGAATGAGAGAACGAGTGCTATATAAAAGGATGAAGCGTCCTTTCTCTGTGTGTCTGCCAGTAGCACCTCGGGGAGAACTGTTGGAAAAATGTGATTTTTCACACCAGCATCTCAGAGGCAATAGCAGAAGGAGAAAGAGAGAGATGGAGAGACAGACCGATAGAGAGAATCTGGAATGAACGAGAGCCTGCTAATTATTAAAGCTCTGTTTGGGGTTTTGACATGAGTTTTCTGGCTCACGCCAACCCCAGTTTGCACCCGGCACCTCTGATCTCCACTTTCACGGCTTGTCTTCTGCTTGTAAAGGCCTCTGCGAGCGCTCCAGGTGTATCTATGCATGCACACATTCACTAGGAGTTTATGAGCACGTACGCATGAGCATTTGTGCATGCAGGTGTGCAGTGGTGTTGCGGTGTTCGTTTGCACATGTTCATCACTGTTAATGGGCTGAATAAAAGCGGGTAGGTGGCTTTGCATTACGGCATCTCATGTGCCAACACAGATGCCACAAACACAAAACGTCCTCCCATAAGAAGTTTACACCCAGAAACAAGTTCATGCAGCCGTCCACCAATCACCGCAGGGCACTGCATCCATGGCAACCCTGGCACTGTGACAACCAGTCAATCTAGAAAAGACGGTTCTGGAATTCACAGGCTGAGCCGAGTCTCCATAACTAAGTCTGCGGAGTTGGGCCAAAGGGATTTCGAGCAGGTTTGCGAAACGCATTTAAACCGCTAATTTGACCGAGTTCGGCGTGTGAGAATGCACTTCACACCGTCCAGATGCTTTAATTCTGACTCGAGTGCTTGACCTCGCTTGTGGAGAATTAGTTTGCATTTCTTTTCTTGCGTGGATCTCACAGGTGTGCTTGGCTGAAGAGGATGTTCAGCGCTTTGAAAAGATTTGTCATGATGAAAAAATGCTTGCTGCAGGCAAATGTGGCGTTTCATATTCAGATCCAGCCTCTTCAGCCTGCAAAGGCCTGTCAATCTTACATTTAAGGTCTGACTTAAAGCACAAAATTCCCTATCTAAACACAGCCTGATGTGCTTGCTGTGCAAATATTTATTTAGACAAAATTACTAGAGCATGTACGTCCTAAACTAACAAATAACTGGAAATAAAGTCGCTCCTCTGAGCACACATACAGGTGTGAGACAGAAACTGTAGTCTAACACTGTAGATTTAAAAAACGGATCACAAGTACTGTTTTCATTTAATTTCATTATATAGAACATAACTGGCTCACTATATATTATAACACAAATTATGCAGCTCATTTTCAAGAAAATGTGTAACTAAAGATCTCTCACGATAACCTACGCCGACTCAAAAGATCATCCTGGTAGGTATTATATATATATATAGACAGTATTAACTACTTGATTGGCCTACTGTACATGCAAAACCCCTGAATACAAACTCTAATAAAGGAACCCTCAAAAATGTCTGCTAAAGATAGTCTAAATGAAATTGTCTTGCAAAATAAATAATTTATATATATATATAAACCTTTCTACAGTCAGTTGGTCTTTTACATCTTCATCTCTTTAATATCAATTTAAATAGGCCAGACGTTTTGCCATATGATGTAGAACTGAACTTGTGGATTTAGACCTTCAGACTACTTCAGTTTAGCTGTTGCTTTTGGAGAGATAATACCATCTGAATAAAATATTAACATTTAAGTACACCTAAAATTACCCTAAAACTAAAAAAAAAACAAAAACAAAGAAAAACAATCAAATCTCATGACATTCAAAAAACAATTACCTGTTAAATTAATTTAGATGAGACTGTCTTATAGACTAATACAGACCGTAATGTTTTTGTATCTTAAGAAACCATAATCACCATTATTATTAATAATAATTAAATCGTTGTTATTATTATTAATCATAATAATAATAATTATTATTATTATTATTATTATTATTAATTATTTCCCTGCTAGATAGAATAGAAACTAAATTAAGTATGTGGTGTTTCACAGCACTTTCCAAACAGCTACATAACAATATTATTATAAAAACTAAAAGTTGTATAAAAGAGAGGCGAAAGTAAATTTTTATCGCTGCGCGACGAGTAGTTAGATTGCGTTTTTAAATTTCTTAATAGCGCTGCTTTGGCGTTTGAAATCTGTTGGCTTCGATTTCTGCAAACAGTGGGAAAGATATTGATTCTCATAGCACGTACCATTGTAGTTGAGGGGAATTTGCCAGCTCTCCTCAAAGACCCATTTTTCTTTAAAACCTTCAGCGTCCAAAAAAGAGGAGAGGGAGCGGGTGCACCAGTCGGTTTCTTCGGTGATACCGGAAGCGAAAAAAGAACTCAACAAGTCGGGCTGTTTCCCAGAGTTTGTTCCGTCTGTAAAAGTAAAGCTTTCTCCGGCGCTTTACGGAACGATGGATTATCGCCGTCCCCGGGCACTGTTCGTATAATGTGAACTGTTCCGTTTAAAATAGATTTCTCCTTCTGTCATCGGCCGAGCGATGGAACCTCGCTGTCGACACCGACCGGGGAATTCACAAGCTCGGTTGAAATTCTCCGCGAGCGCCGGTGTACGCAGAACTGCTTGTGCGAAGACGTTCTGCGTGACAGTGAGTGATTTTCTTCGTCTTTATGTCCTGAAGTCAGTTCCTAGTTGTCTCGACTGCATCTCCCTCTTTCGATACTCCGACTGTCCGCACCATAACGGGACCCCCGCTGTTCCCGGACAGATGAACGCGAGAGGCGTCCTCAAATGCCGTTGCAGTCAGTCACCACTACGAGTAGTGCACATTGCGACAGTCTAATCCGTAGACGCACCGAAGGGATCTTGCCTGTTGGTTAAAGCTTACTGACGCTGCATTTAAAGCACGGGAGAATAAACGTCCCCTCCGCGTGAGTAAATGTCGGTCGTCGCCTCAGTCGACCCGAAGCTGCACCGGGGTAGCGGGTCGGGGAGGCGTCGAGCTGGTAAATTATTGATCAATGTAGCAACTGGCAGCGTGTGGCGCTCCGCGGCCGGCCGGTGTGGCAGCTGCAGCTTTGGGGCATTAGTAGGGCTGTGGGAAAATCATGGACGGCGCGGATTACTGAACACCAAGCCAGACTGTACACACAGGGATAGACGGTTAAAAAAAGCACTCAAACAGAACACGACCAAAAGTGCGGGAAGTACACAAATACCAAGACTTCTAGCTTGCCTGCTCTAGCCTGCTGATGATCAGTGCGCGAATTATTCATCGAGTTTCGGGGGGGTCGACATTTTAGAAAGACTTTCTGTCAGTAATTTTCTGGGCGCAATCGGCTGAGGTTCGGCTAGCGCAACCCAAATTGTCTTTTGGCGCCCCTAGCGCAGTTGTCCAACTGTCAACTATCTTTAAGACGTTTGAAACAAAACACGGTAGATTTTTTGAGATACATTTGTGACGTGTAAATCATCAACGTGATAATGCCAGCTTTTGTTGGTTATGTTGATGTACGATCCGCTATAGCGATATTTAACGATCAATCAGCTGTTGCTATGGTTACCTCCTGACGCAAAGGCAAATTGTTCGCAACAGTATAGATTTAGCATATAATGACTAAATTGATAACGTTTTTAGTTACTGACTGGTTTGGTTTACTGGAAAGTTGTTTCAAACGCTGTGAAATTGTGAAAATACATACTTTGAGACGATCAGTTTTTTTTTTCTTTTCTTTTTTCACAAATTTAAAAGACAGCGGAAGGTTTAAGTTCTCGCTACCTACACAGCGAGTATCCTACACGTGTGTCAAGAGGTACGGTCCCGTTCAGCCGGTGTCCCGCTGAGTGCCGGTGTGTCGTGCCATCCGTCAGATCCTGTTACTTCTGAAACGCCACAAACAAGCACCAACAGCTCATCAATAATATAATAAAGTGCATCATCATAACCTTCCAATAGAAAGCCGCCCAACAGGTGCAGCATCAGATTACTGCTTATTTTAAATAAAAAGGGATTGCTTGCTTTTTTCAGAAAGGGTTTCATAAGTATAGCACTAATGCTTCAAAGTAGACCTGTTATAATGCGACTAGCCCACAATTCCTTTGGACTTGTGCTTAAGCAGTGGAACACTGACAGAAATTTAGGTCTAGATGAACACATTTTATGATACATTTTGAACAGTAAGTTTCTTCACAGCAATGTAATTTCACAGCGTACGAAAAGTCTTCTCCTCCCATGCGCCCTCGACCAGATCAAAGGAAAAACCGGTGCTGCATATGAGCGATATTGTGCATTACATTACTAATTCAGTTTACAAGATAATTATAAAATACTACTGTGATTTTCTAAATTATTTAGCTAAATACTAACGACCTGATATAAAAAAAA
>JAHKKF010517540.1:17246-42621 GCA_019740295.1 Labeo calbasu | reverse complement strand
AAAAAAATGTAGTAGTAGGTTATTAGGCCTATGACTCTTCACTTACAAATCTACACTTACAATTAACATAACACCAGCATGTTTTTACGTTGTATTTATATAGCTCTTGTTGATATAGTTTATAATGATTATTATCTTTTTAAACGTTTTCTGATCAAATTTGTGAAAACTGAATGATCTATAAAGACACGGATTTTAGATAAACATTGCTTCAACCTCCGTGACAAGCAGTCAAGTTGTTTAAGAACTTGTATTTATTTTGTGCATGTGCTATGTTTTTGTGTATATTACAGCAGTATACGGAAAGGTTAAATAGAAAAAAAAGATATGTTGATAAATAACAGGTTAAAGAATTTTATAAGACTATATCTTAATGTATGCTAATATTTGCTTGTGTGGCATAATAAAAGAATATTAATAAACTTCTTAGAATATTTAAATAAGCCTCTCACACACTTTATTGGTGATAAATTTATTTTTTATTTTTAGCCACTACCAGATATTCGTTAGCTAAATTAAATTAAACTCATAATTTATCAAAATAAAAACTATTTCGCATTTAATATTTTTATATCCACTGCTTTCATTGTGCAGTATGAAACGACAAACAAAACGCCTTTGTAAAAAATAAAATGTAAATTAAATTAAATTGCATTAATATGGCACCAAGGTATTTTATCTAAATATAAATTTAGTTTACTGATTACTAATTTACTGATTTGTTTTATCCTTCGTTATTGGCCAACATTGATTTCGTTAATTTTTTAAGCATAGCCTAAATACTGTGTTTTAAAACATTTCTAAAGAGCTTTAACGAATTTTTAAAGCTGATCATCTTTTTAATTAATTTTAATTAAGCACAGGTTTAACAAAACAAAAATCGTATTGCAAAATAGATAACATGATATTTAGAACCATAATTCTAATCTAAAATTTTTAAATAAATTCCCATTCTGTACAGCTGGAATTTCTCATAACTTAATGTTGCGCATTTTATCGATAATTATTATTACTTAAGAAGGAACGATTTAATCACCTAATTAAATCCAACAGCCTACATTTTTATGTATTTTATATATTAATGTATTTTACCAAAAAGCTTATACCAAAGGACAACGGCTTAAATTTTGTGGAAAATATAGGCTATATATTTTAATGCGTTATGAACTAAGTGAAATATGACTAAAAATAAAATAAAGCGTTTTCAACAAAAAAAGTCTTTAAAAAGTAATCTTGCACTAATAAAAAGTATTTCATATTTCAAAATTCTGCATTTAGTATAAATAAAACATAAAATGTCTCAAATACAAACAGTTCTGCAGAGTTAAAGTGCATCTGCACAAAAATATACTCGTATACAGGCCAATATCATTTTGTCGTTTTTAAACTTTGCAGGGGATTTAAATGAGAAATAAGCCCAATAATTTTCAGCAACAATTATGACGTCTACAGTGGAAGTATAAAATGGACATGCACTGCTACCGAGAAGATAATTCAGCCTCTGTTTTCATCATCAAAAGGTTCGTTTATCACTTCATAATCGAATTCTGTGGAATTGTTAAATGCCCGGTGTGAGTTTATTGAAATGAGTGGCCGACGACCGTCTGACGGAGCCGAAAACAAAACTTCTCACTGCAACTTCTGTGAGAAACCTTCCCCGTTGGCTCCATTTCACACGGAACAATTAGAACCAACACTAAACTTCGTTTTTTAACGATCGAATAATGCGTTCCAGGTCGAGTTTGGAGCGAACCGAGCTCGCCGTTAATTGCGCTCGCACAGCGCGAGCGAGAGTAAGACCGGTGCGGGTTCAGCATCACTGAAATCACGGCTCAAGTTAATGAGAGTCTAGCGCTGCCCTGCTCACCACAGGACCTCTTAATGTGACCGCAATGCAGCGTAGGCTGAGTCATGCTGTTTTAATACCTGGCAGAAGACAAGACATCAGCGCTAATAAACTACAGTTGAAAAGCCTCTCAGTGCAGCACAGGCTGCCGTACGAACCTGTACTGTGCATCTGACCTGAAGGGACATCAACAGTATTTATACGTAAGACGGGTCACTAAAATTTTGGTCTGTTTAACACTGCGCAAAAAATGGCAGCAGTGGTTGCCAGAACTTCACTGTAAAACAGTGATGTTGTTACAAGCATTAAGAGTTTCCATTATAGAATTACTAACTGTAGGTGTCATTCAATTATTTAATAGTAATATCCTACCTCCTACTTGAACCATTAAATTTTGTTACTATGACCACATGAGACTAAAAAAAAAAAAAAACAGCAAGTGTCTACATACTAAATACCACCAGTGTAACACTTCACAGTAAAATAATACTATAGATATGACTTAAACAACACAAAATAAATCATAAACAGCAAAAAATCCTGCAAATGCCTTTTTTCCTTAAATTAGAAGACAAATCATTTTTATTGGCAGAATATGTCAAAAAAAATTACTGTTATACAACTATACTATTAATATTATTTTTAATTAAATAAGCAAACCAAAGATAAATTGAGATTATGAAAAAAGCCAGTAATTGTTTGTTTTTCAAATGCATTTACATTTATCAAAAAAATAATTATTACTCTTAATGAAAACTATAAGTAAAAATAATTTAAAATGACTACTTTTTTGCAATAAAAATGCAGCACTCAGACAGCGCAAATAATTGCTGAAAAATATCTGTCCCACTCCCCACCCAAAAAACCCTTCAGCTAAAATGACTTCAGCTGCTGGCTCCTGATGTGTAACCTTTTTTTAATTTGTGATACATACAGGAAAACTGCCATAAGAGCCTCCTCTCTTGTTTTAATCTGGCTCTCTAAGTGCAGTTTTGAATTACAAAACATTCTCCTTTTTTTTTTTCTTTCCCCGCCGCTTCTTTTCTTGGTATTCTGTAACGGTCTTCTGCTGTTCACTTTGAGGAGAAATGGAAGTCAGAGAGAGAGGGTGAGCCAGAAAACCCAAGAAAAACACAGTTACTCCCAAGCAACAAAGTGGCAAGAATGCAAGTCTTGGCTTCGACCGCTGCTCTTAACATTTTCTCATCTAAAAGAGGACGTTTTCAGAAAGTGCAAATGGATTTAAGACAGCTCCGACACAAATTAGATTATAATTCACTGCAGGACATGCGGATACATCCTGTTACGTTGCTATTGTGGGAAATGGAAACGACACGGGAAAGAACATAATTTTAAAAAACAGTTCAATTCTAGTGAGACGCATTTAATGCAATGGATTCAGCCACATCACATTAATATATATTTATTTTTAAAAGGTGCCTTAAAGGCACAACAAACCTTTAGAAAAAGGATTACACTTTGCCTTTCTACACGAAGGATCACCTCAGGTGACAGCCAGCAGTTTAATGCAGTGTGTGTGGTAATTTTAGTGAGGGGTGTGGTGAGCGGTTCGTTTATCTCAAGTTCACCACCACAGGCCTCGTGGTCTGATAGCTGTAGATTTGCCCAGCAGCCCACAGACTCTGGCAAAGCCACAGACCACAGCGAAGGCGCTTCGGTCCGGATAACCTATCTTTATGCAGAATCCAGGTCTACAGCAATCTGAAACAGAGTGCTTTCAACATACGTGACCTCAGCCTTAACGTGCACGAGTGCTGTTCGGTCAAACGTCAATGTAGACCTCAAAAAACACTAGACTTTCTCATTATTACATGCCAATGAAGGTTTAGTGCTGTGACTCAACACACATTTTCTTTGCCTTACTGGCTTAATTTCATGCACCAAACTACCTCAAAATGAAAATATTCAGTTGAAGTCAAAAGTTTACATACACTTTGCAGAATCTGCAAAATTCTAATTATTTTACCAAAATAAGAACGATCATACAAAATGCATGTTATTTTTCATTTAGTAGTTGTTCATGTGTGTGAAAAGATGGATCTTATAATCATACAGTCATTGTTGGAAAGGGTTCAAATACACAAAAATGCTGAACAACCAATGAAGAACAGCAGGCAGTTTAACTGTTCTAGACAAACAAGGGACTCGTGAACAACTATCACAAAAAAAAAAAAGTTGTGAATCATTCAGGTAACAACACAGTATTAAGAATCAAGTGTATGTAAACTTTTGAACTGGGTCATTTTTTATTAATTCACATATGATTTTCTCCTGTGGACTATACGTAAACATATTTTATGTGAAATGTCTTATTCAGGTCAGTACTAAATAAAAAAATAACATGCATTTTGTATGATCCCTCTTATATTGGTAAAATAATTAACATTTTGCAGATTGTTTTGAAGCTTTTGACTTCAACTGTTGACCAACATTTGTACCCAAATCTCTTTATGTTTCTCTCATAGCAGAACTACAAAGACACTGAATGTTTTTCTCCACTCACACATTCTTTAATTCGCACTAATAATCTTTCTTTCCTTTAACACGTCGGTTTCCCCACACAGCCTGCATTATAACCACAGAGTACATTTTCCAAAAAATGCCTGTGTGAGGGCATAATGTTTCAATTTGTGTTTCAATTTGTGTCACTTTCCATTACAGTGTCCATGTTCCAGTGCAATTACGTAAGCAACTACTGAAATAATGCTCCATGAACAACGAGGACATTGTTATTGTTGCATAGCTTTTTTGGTAAAATGTATAACATGGCCACTGTAGTGCACTGAATATTTGCACTCACTTAACCTTTAATAGAGTATCTGACGTCTAAAAAGGTGGGACAGCTATAGTGTGCCACAGGGATGACGTGCTTTTTTTTTTTTTTTTTTTAGGCCAAAACCTAATTCCAGTTTCATCATCTCAAGTCAATGGGTATTATGAATGGGTTTTTGGTTGAAAGCCTGAAATAAGGTCTGTTGTGAATACAAGGTCAAGAGCAAGACCAAGAGCAATCTGAAAAATCCGACCTGATCTCATGACGAAAACCTACCTGTGAGAACTTTCTCGCAAGATGCAAAATACGTACCACCATGTACATTTCGTGACATATTCAAACTGAAATACCCACTGGGTGGTGCTAAAAGACTGTTCTTTTTTTATCTTCCAGAAAAGATTAATGTACATATGGTACGTTTTATGTGACATTGGTTTCATGTGCACCACCGCAGTTCTGACTTGAAATTTCCATAGAGTGGCGCTATAACTCTAATGCTCCATGACATTTTAAAATAACATACCATCTGCATTACACCTAAACCTACCCGATAGTATGAACAAAAGCAAATGTGCCGTAAAAACGCAAATCGCAAGCATGCCGTTTTATCTTGTTTTTCTATCTCTCATCTTTTAGCTCGTTCATCACAAGTAAGGTTTTTCACGAGATTCGTACCCAAGGATTCCGCATCCTAAGTCCACTTCTGTGCCGCCTGAGCTACCGAACAAGCTTGTTATGTCTGGAAAGTGAAACGTATGGAGCTGTAATCATAACTGTGTACGAAAGCGATTACAAGTGCTTGCTGTTTTACCACCTCTTGTGTTCATTTCTGGTGGAAACTGCAGTGATACATACTTATTGGTACGCATTTTGCATCTTGCGAAAAGCTCTCGCAGGTATGTTTTCGCCACGAGATCAGGTAGGAAAAAGGTTGGCCGAAAAATCTGTCATCACTGCAGCATCTTTGCCGAAAACCAGGTGCATCTCATGGTGAAGTTCAATCTTAACCCGAGGCCTGTCTGTGATTAGGTAAGCCTGGGACCAAGTAACTCCACACAAAGGACGTTCCTTAAAAGCCAAATCATGTTCTGTTGTACTGGATCACCACAAAGTGACCTTATCAGCTGAGCACACTGCCCGTGGCGTTTGGCCCTGATATCCGCCTAGGGTCACTGCATACGCCTGGCTGTTCTTCAGGCGACAGACTAACTCCTGTCGTTTGCTTACAGCTAAAACCACAACATTGCCACTGCGAACAATTCATTTAGTTCGAGATTTTTCTGTTCCAACGCCTACGAGTTTTCTTGCCTCCTACTGGTCAGCCGCATGGGGTTGATCAACAAACCAGTTGTTTGATGACAGCGAGCGTCCTCATTGTCTCGGTTGGCCCTCGTTACCTCGTTTCTGGAAGCATCTGCGGGGCAAGAGGTCGGGCTCCTGGGTGGACGCCACCGTTCCGGTCACTGTAGAACAGTCGAGGGCGTCGACTTTGGCTCTTTAGGGTCTTTCGGAGCTCAGCCCGAGGGCATTCAGGCAGATGCTGGGGGTCATTGGCGTGTGAAAGAGGATCGCTGGATGCGGGACAGCAACTGTACTGGGGGGTGTGCATTCTGGGGGGCAGATTTATGTGGAGATGGAAAGGACTGTAGAAAGACAGATTGAGGCGAGGGATTCATACACACACATTTACAATGCTATAATACAAATAAAATGACCTTCATTACAAACATGAGTGATTTTGTGCAATTTAACAGCATGTCTGCTTCCATTGCTATTTTCATCAGGTTAAAATATAATAAAATATATTAACGTCAAATCTTTATTAATAAAAAATGATACTGAATGTTGTTGGACACTCTTTAAAAGTCGCAGGCGAATAAAGCAATTTCAATTACGTACAAACAAAAGACACTGAAAGACATTTTTCCATGTTCTTTCACTTTGTGTCCTTCTGTTTTACTTTCTGGTGGCACACTGTCAACCATTATTCAGATTTTACTCAAGGGCATACAGTGTAAACATGGCTGTTTTACTCTTGGCTGACTGTAGCTCTGAAGCACAGTACTTGGTGTGCAACAATGCAAGAATTAGTTTAATAAACGCATTTTATAGCTAAAGTTTTGTTGAGTTTGCGACTCCTGACTGGGAGGCTTTTGTTCTAAACGCTTTTCTTTTTTTTTATTTTTTGGATGACGTCCTGTTTAATTCAAGCCTGATGAATTCTGTGTATGTTTTTTTTTCTGCTGCCTGTTTTTCTTTTGACTCTTATTCTTACCAGTCTCTCTTCTCTTAAAATTCCTGGCCTTTACATCTTTCGTTTTGTTTTGCCCTTCTGTTCTCTCTCCCCATCTGTCTTCTGCAGGTTTAGATTCTGTTGTCTTCTCTTCGTTCTTACTCCATTTCTCATCTCTATTTTGTGAGCTTCAGCTGTTTTTCTTTTCAGCTCTCCATCTGGGCCTGATTAAGTGAGTAAGTGAATCATATCAATCAGAATTCATTTCTGCATGAGCCATACCTGTATTGATCTGCTGTTGTTATGTCAACAGTCCCGAATGCCATTACTGTCTCTGCCTTATGAATACCTGACAGCAGCTGTAGAGGCGAAGGAACAGAAATCTGCCAAGATGTCTGAAGAGTCAAAGATCATAAGAAGGAACATTGAGTTACAGGCATTTCTTTTGGACTTTAATCAAACTGCAGTAGCGGTACTGAATTAACTTTCTATTTAAGGGTATAAAAGGCTGTAACTTATAATCTAGAACAACAACAGTAAGACAATAAAGTACATTACACAAATAAATACATACAAACACTTACCTATATGAAAATGTGCAATCCAAAGCTTCTGTATTTTCCCCTTTTCTTATATATACACTACCAGTCAAAAGATTTTTATTGCTTTTTAAAAAATTCTCTTCTGCTCACCAAGTATGCATTTATTTAATCCAAAATACAGCAAAAGCAGTAATATTGTGAAATATTTTTACTGTTTAAAATAACTAACTAATCTAATTTATTCTTGTGATCAAAGGAAAATTTTCAGCATCATTACTCAAGTCTTCAGTGTCACATGACCCTTCAAAAACATTCTTGTATGCTTATTTGCTGTTTAGTAAACATTTTATATTATTATTATCAGTATTTAAATCAGCTGAGTACATTTTTTCAGGATTCTTTGATGAATACAAAGATCCAAAGTTTATCTGAAATAAAAAGTTTTTGTCACATTATACCAAAAGCTTGGAGTCAGTGTAATATTTTATTTTATTTTTTTTATTTTTTTAAAGAAATTATAAAAATTAATGCTCTAATTTAGCAAGGATGCTTTAAATTGATAAAAAGTGATGATAAAGACATTTATAATGTTACAAAAGATTTCTATTTCAGATAAATGCTGTTCTTATGAACTTTCTAGCAATCAAAGAAACCTGAAAAAAATTCTACTCAGCTGTTTTCAACACAATAATAATAAATGTTTTTTTTTTGAGCAGCAAATCAGAATATTAGAATGATTTCTGAGAGATCATGTGACTGGAGTAATGACGCTAAAAATTCAGCTTTGAAATCCAGGAACAAATTACATTTTAAAATATGTTCAAACACAAAACAGTTATTTTAAATAGTAAAAATATTTATAAATGTATGTATTCGAAAGAAGCTTATAATATAAAGACAAAAAGAGCTAGAGAGGAGACCATGAGAACAAAAGTAACAAAGAGTTAATTCTTTGGCATTAGTGAGAATCATTTGGCAATAAAATTTCACTGAGACAATGAATATTTATGATGACTTGCTGAAACCGCGCACACACACACACACAGGCTTTCCAACACTTGGTCACAGCACATGGAGAGCCAGCTGTTGCTGGATGACCTGGGCATCTGCCCTCTCAGAGAGAGAGAGAGAGAGATTACAAATATCAGTAGAACTGTGACAGAAATGACTGGTGTTGTTTTATTACTTGGTCTCTCAACCAAACAATCAATTACTCTACCTTTTTCTGCATTTCTCAGTGTTTCTCTCTTGTCTCAGTCACTTGTGTTATGAACAGTGATTTAGTGTGTATGTAATGCGTGTACTGTAGCGTACTGTATATGTATATATATGCTAACTGTTTCCTTGCCACTTCCTTTAATTTCATGAGTATACTAAAGACACACACGCACACACACCACACCCAGCTTTCTCTCAGTCTCATGAGTGCCAGTGCCCAGGCTGTGATGCCAACAGTGCAAAACTCATGCCCAGACCTTCTGCTGCCCCAGATAGCGCACTGTGTGTGTGTGCAGATGCAGAGGACAGTGGGGATTAGTGAATAGATCTCTACATGCAGCCTGCTTCACACACACACACACACACACACACACACAGAGAGAGTAAAGCATATTTCTTAGAAGCAAGTTTAATGTTATTTTATTTATAAATTAATAATAAAAAGAGATATTTTGACATATGATTTGAATGCAATGCATGTCGCTTAGGTTAAAAGCATCTTCTAAATGCGTGAACGTCCATGGGGTCACCGTGTTGAGGTCGCATGTCTTGCGATTTAAAATACTGTAAATACAATAGTACAATAGTTAGTTTATATAGTGTTTTTCCAATGCTCCAGAAGATTTTATGAACATAAAAAATTATATAAGCATGAAAAAAGATAATCAAACGATACAACAATAAACATTTATTCACCTGGCAGGTGGTGCTATCCAAAGCAAGTTGCAATCCATTCAACATATGCATGTTATCAGCTGTATTTTTTCTGGGAATCAAACCCATAAAACTGGAAGACCAGCTGAGCTTTACATATAAATTTATACAACACAATATAACACTACACACAGCAAACAGGCAGTTAAAGGAGAAGTTCACTTCCAGAACAAAAATGTACAGATAATGTACTCACCCCCTTGTCATCCAAGATGTTCGTGTCTTTCTGTCTTCAGTCGTAAAGAAATGATGCTTCTTGAGGAAAACATTGCAGGATTTCTCTCCATATAGTGGACTTCTATGGTGCCCACGAGTTTGAACTTACAAAATGCAGTTTAAATGCAGCTTCAAAGGCTCTGAACGATCCCAGCTGTGGAGGAAGGGTCTCATCTAGCGAAATGATTGGTTGTTTACAATTGATATACTTTTTTACCTCAAATGCTCATCTTGTCTAGATCCGCGATGCGAATGCAAACTCAAGGGTCAATACAGTTAGGGAATGTTGAAAAACTCCCATCTCATTTTCTCCACAAACTTCAAAATCCTCCTACATTGCTGCAGAAGTACCAACCCAGTGTTTACAAAGTGAACGTGCAAAAGAGGGTCAAACACCCTTTACCGAAAAAAGGTAAAACGGCAATGTCGGACAATTTTGAAGTTGGAGGAGAAAATGAGATGGGAGTTTTTCAACATTCCCTAACTGTATTTACCCGGAGAACAGACAAGATAAGCATTTGAGGTAAAAAAGTATATCAATTGTACATTTTTCTTTTTTTAAAGTAAATAATCGATTGTTATGCTAGATAAGACCCTTCTTCCTCGGCTGGGATCTTTTAGAGCCCTTTGAAGCGGCGTTTAAACTGTATGTTGGAAGTTCAAACTCACGGGCGAAGTCCACTATATGGAGAAAAATCCTGAAAGGTTTTCCCTCAAGAAACATAATTCCTTTACGAGTGAACAAAGACACGAACATCACAAACTTCTCCTTTAAGGACAGGTTATGAACGTACGACAACACAGGAAAGTTGAGACTGAACAGGCAACAATTGCACGCCAAAAGGTGTCAGTATATAGTCAAAGAGCCAGTTAAACAAATCAAAAACTTCTTGACAACAACTTTATCTTCATGATTTATCTACAAGATAGTCATTGCACATACAGATGTTGTCTTGCTTATTCTTCCAAACAATTTGTGATGTATTTGTTTATCTATTTCTAATTTAGGCTTTGCAGATATTTACCTGGACAATGACCCTTTTCACATACTTGCAAAAGCCCTGACTGATATTAAAGGATTAGCTCACTTCCAGAATAGAAATTTCCTTAACCCAATGTCATCCAAGATGTTCATGTCTTAATTTCTTCAGTTGAAAAGAAATTAAGGTTTTTGAGGAAAACCATATAGTGGACTTCAATGGGTCGAAGGTCCAAATTGCAGTTTCAATGCAGCCTCAAAGGGCTCTACACAATCCCAGCCGAGGAATAAGGGTCTTATCTAGCGAAACTATCTCTCATTTTCTAAAAAACACTTACATTTCTATACTTTTTAACCAAAAATGCTCGTCTTGTGCATCCATGACTTCACACACTACATAATCACGTTATAAAGGTCATGCGTGGTTAGTTTGCACTTTGTCTGTGTACTTTGGTTAAAAAAAAGGTAAGATAGGGTGAAAAACTCCATCTCATTTTCTCTTTCAACTGTTTTGCCTTTTTTTGTAAAAGACGTTTGACTTTCTTTGCACGTTCGCTTTGTAAACACTGGGTTAGTACGTCTGCCTACGTCACGTGTGTGATTACGTAATGCGTGAGGTCGAGCTAGTGCAAGACGAGCATTTGTGGTTAAAAAGTATAAATTTGTATTTATCTTAGAAAATGGTTGATCGTTTCACTAGATGAGAGCCTTATTCATCATCTGGGATCGTCTGAAGCTGCACTGCAACTGCAGTTTGGACCTTCAACCCACTGGTCACCATTGAAGTCCACTATATGAAAAGAAATCCTGGAATGTTTTCCTCAAAAACCTTAATTTCTTTTCAGCTGAAAGAAAGACATGAACATCTTGAGTAAATTATCAGGAAATGTTTATTCAGGAAGTGAACTAAGCCTTTAAGCATTAACTGCATCATTTGTAAGATAGATAGATAGATGAATAGATAAAACTAGCGCCCTCTATGGTCTGGACGTATTAGTACAAAGAAACAAATTCACCGGCCTTCTTCAAAATCCACCTTGCAGCGGGACGCCTTTCAGCTGCGGGGCAGATTGTATTTTATCGACACACAACACAATGTATGCGTTAAAAGGATTTGCGACTTTGGCTCGTTGTAGCTACTGAGGTATTGTGTTAGTTCAGCGCTGTTAAGTGAATTAAAGGGCATCAGAGCGTACGGCACTATCAGCTTCACATTAGCCGCGCTAACTGAGAGCCGCGTCTCACAGGACGGAAAAAACTCCTTGTGACGCCAAGAGTTAGTGAAAACGTGTGAGAAGGTCTGTGTGTGCGCGAGCAAGAAAAGTGTGAGAGAAAGACTATTAGTTGACGCTGTGATTATCAAGGCAGTTAAAAGCATGGCACTGCCTCAGTGTGTGCGCGAGTGTGTAAAGTGCCTGGCGCGAGGTGCTAATTTAGAGGAATTAAAGAGCACTAGACAGGGCGCTTTTGTGGCAGCAGTTCCTGGTCTAATCTGCCCGCGCCTCAACGGACACACACACATACTGAGAGAGCTGAGAGCGGGCACCAGGCCCATATCACTCCAGGCTATATGGAAAGCTACAACCACAGGCACACAGAGAGAGAGAGATGGAGACGCAAACATATATTTTCGAAATGCACACTCTCTAATCTTACCAACAAAACATGACACTTTCTTTATTGTGCCGTGTTACAGTCTTGTTGGAATTACATTCTTATTAGCATGCTGTGGTTTTGTCTTACTGCTCAAATTGCTCCCCCAGCTATCAGCTCAAGCAATCATCACACCACAACAATGCACTTTTCCTTCACCAGAGCTTTTGGTAAGAAAGTGTCTGGCAAGCACATAAATGTAAATACACACCAAATTTCACCAGCGTAATGAAGTTTTTTTTATAAAGGGTTTGTAAACTCTTGTCAGCAGACCCCCAGGGGACTGAAAGGGGTGCGAAAAATTAAGAAAATTAAATTTGTTTTAAAGAGAAAAAAATAAAAAAATATGAACCTACTATTTTAATTATTTTAAATAACCTCTTTATTTAAATTCACATAAACTAGTTTAAAAGGTGTTAAGATTTATGATTTTTTTAAACAAGTCTCTAATTCTTACCTAGGCTACATTTATTTGATAAAAAAAGAGAAATATTATTGCAATTTCAAATAATTGTTTTCTATTAAAAATGTTATAAGACGTATTTTATTCCTGTGACACAAAGCTGAATTTTTAGCCTCATTACTCCAGACTTTAGTGTCACATGATCCTTCAGAAATCATTCTAATATGCTGATTTGCTGTTTAGGAAATGTTTATAATTAGAAATGTTGAACAATTATCAACGCTGCATTTTTGTGAAAACCATTATGCATTTTTTGATAAACAGAAATTGAAATAGAAATCTTTTGTAACATTTTAAATTGCATATATTATATGGAATTACTCTGTCAATTTAATGTCTCCTTAATAAATAAAAGTGTACATAAAAAGCATGCTTGTATATAGTTCAAATACATAGTTCAGAGTTTCTATGAACTGTTTGTTGTAGAAAGATAAATACAAAAATTACGCTGAACAAAAAATTGTCTAATGTAATATCGGGTAGAAAAAAGGTAACTTTTTGGGTGGAAAAAATATGCTGTTTATTGTTAATTTAATGCAAATTTAATATTTTCTAGATAAAATATTTATTAACATGTCTTGGATTTTTTATAACGGCAACTATAAAAAGACGCAATCCCGCACATTATCAGTACTTGCTAAATACTGAAGTTTGTTGACATTTGACATTCATTGGTTGGGAGTGTATTTTAAAATTGTCTTGTCTTTAATAGCATGCATATGCCTGATGAAGGTCACTGGACCAAAACGTTGCTTGTGACAATAAACTTTAATAATTAGCAAGTACTGATAGTGTGCAGGATTGCATCTTTTTATATTTGATTCAACAGTGGTGTTGGACTAATTTCCTGTCGTTTTTTCAGCTGTGCTGAGTTTGTGTTGATTGAGTATAATGGCAACTAAAAGCCAAAAACTGAATTTTGGAAACATGTTCTTTTTATAATATTACAAAATGTATTTTGCATATTATAAATAGATCTCTATACAATAAAATATATACCAGGCTGTCCCATTACAATAGGCGCATCAGCATTAAAAAAAAAAAAAAGTCTGAAAATCCCTAATTTTACAACAATCAGTCACAGTCATAAACATTTTGTATCAAGACCTCTGGGACACTCTGTTGGGAAACTTTCGAAACTCCAACAAAATGTATGTCCATATACAATCATTTTGCTGATTACCACAAATGAGTAATTGTGTCCACACACACACATTTAATCATGGCCTGATTACAAAATCACAGCGTTCTGTATTTGATACAATGATGCAATTTGGGCCAGAAAAAAGGATACACTAAAATGTCAGATTTCTTTCCCCGTGTTTGTTTCTCTACCCCCCTCCCCCGTCTCTTTTTAACACCCTATCAATTTCTCTGTACCCACTTATTTCCCTTAATAACTTTCAATGGTTGCCGGGCAACATGTTGTTCTTTTTTAAGTTACCATGGCATTTATTTGGCATACGGTATCCTTTCTCGCTGAGAACATGGGGGTTGCCATGGTATCGTGGGCACCTTATAAAGCAGACTATTGTGTGTGTGCGTGTGTGTGTGTGTGTGTGTGTGTGTTGTAAAAACCGATGCCAGGTTCCTTTAAGTCTCAGGCACTCTAGATGAATGTTGAAAATACTAGGCCGCATTATATTAGCTACCACACAAACAACAGCACCCTAAAACGTCAGAAACCTTTTATGCTTTTTCAACTTTTACAGATTACATTAATGTTTCTTCTACTTTCATAACCCAGTTTGCCTATACATACTCCACATTGTTTACTGTCTGAAAGATTTATCAAATTTACATCAAACTTACATTTATCAAATTTTGTACTGTTTTATTGCATTGTTCAAGAATATATTTACCACTGACATCAGTAGATTAAAAGTGGTTTGACAGATTTATGAGCTTTAAAAAAAAAAATTTTTATTGTCCCTCAGAAGTATAGTCGTGTTCTCACAAAATATACTCGCTTGTCAGAGTATCATAAATCATAAATGGAGACGGGGTGACATTTCTGCTTGTTTTGCGGCTGCTTATTATTAGCCTAGGTTATCAGTGACGATTCTTTTCTTTTCAAAATAGTATTTGGCGCCCTCTAGTGGACTCATGGATTTAACACAGTATTTGATTGATTTATATTAACTAATAAATAAAAGTGTGTAACTTATAGTAGTTTTGTACAAAGGTTTAATTAAATAGAGAATGAAGATGTAATTAAAGTAATCGAATTAACTTATTCCAGAAAAGTTAAGTTTTGATGTCGTCAGGGTGACTGACTGACTGACTGAAACTAGCGGTTTATTTACTCCCCACAGCTAATCATTTATAATTCGTAGTTTAGCTTTCGTAACAACACAAGAAATTAAGCGACAGTGGTTAATATCACCTGTGAACAACAAAGGGCTGACATAAACCGACCTCTGCACGTCTGAAGGTAGGCTAGGCTTGTAGATTCACTCTGAGGATGATGATGGAGAAAACTACCCGCGCTTTTACTAATTATTTCAACACTTACCGCCGGTCTACTGCACCTGTTGGCTGCGACGCCGCCGTTTCCGGGCGGGAAAGACACTGCAAATGCAGTCATGTGACAATTGTAAGGATTAGCATCTAAAATTCAACCTCGTTTTAATAAAAGTCACATATGTGGTTGTTATTATTCTACATCGTGTAAGGCTCTTCTTCTTGTTTAATGGCGAATAACTCCTTAGGAGCAAATCGTGTAAGGTGCTAAATAAATGGCGTTATATCGGCTGCCTTCCGTAAACCTCCTAGAAGTCAAATTGTTCGTTTGCGCTGATTCGTTTCATATTTAGCTTATTTTTAAGGACCAATTATTAATAGTTAATTAAAGACCATTATTAAGTAAATAAATACATTCTTGAAACACTTTTCACACTCACACTAGTTTATTTAACTTTAATAATAATGTACAACAGTATTTTTGTCATGAACATTTCCACTTTGATTTCAATTTAAGATTACGAACTATGTTTCATAACATTCTGTGATGGTAATAACTTTTTATTATTATTATCTTTTCATTTTTTTAATGAAATGATGTCATAAGGTTGATCTTTTAGCTCATAGATATTTCATGTAGGTTGTAATAGTTTCACATTATTTAGTTTAGCAAACTGACAATTTGATTGCAAATTATACATAATAAAAAAATATTTTGTTCAAGAGTGACATTCAAGAGTGATTTTAAGTAAATCAACAACATAATGACAGAATAATTAATCTTAATTAGGGGACAATATTCCTTGTGGTGGAAATTAGGGCACAATTTATGGACAGTAATTTGAAAATATAAGTTAATTCATTGAAACACACACACACACACACACACAAATAAATAAATAATACTCTCCATAAAATGCTGGGTTAAATACAACCCAGTGCTGGGTAAAATATGGACAAACCCAGCGTCTGGGTTTAAATGTTTAACCCAACCCTCTGGGTAGTTTTATTTAACTCAATGTTTATAAAAATTACTATATGGCTGGTTTAAAATAACCCTAAATAAGTTGTAAATTAAAAATCAGACATGCAATTACTAGAGCCATCAGCATCAGTTTATTATTTAATTATTAATTATTAAACTTTGTTCATTTATTGAACATAATAATAAATGTTAATTTCTAACCTTTTAGGTTCATTTCAAGCAAGAAATACAGTCATTTTAAGCAGTAGTTGAGTTAAATAAAATGACTCAAAAGGTTAAACATTTAACCTAATCGCTGGGTCAAAACAACCCATTCACTGGATTTGACCATATTTCACCCAGCATTTTTTAGAGTGTAATATGGTTTGTTTTTAGTTTACTCTTTATTAAGAGCATCATAGTTTTTTTAACATGTATTTTATTTTATAACAGATTTTCATAGTTTATCACTTAAAGTCTAGGTCTTAGACAACAAAATAATAAGTATAACTTTGTTTAAAGTTAATTAAAACAATTATGAAGAAATGGTAAACAACTTTCAAGACAGTTTCAATTTGTAAAAGAATGAAAGAAATGTGTTTTTTTTGTGTGTGTTTTTTTTTAATGGAACATGTAAGTGCCATTTACATACACCTAGATAGATAGATTTAGGGTCAGGCCAGGTCTTGGCACGCAGGGTCACAGATGGAGCACAACACTGAATATATTTGAGAGACTGGCATAGTTACCCAGCCATGCCATCTGCTTCACACACACTTCATATATACACATATCCACGTACAAAAACATATAAACACTTAATCAGGAGGTGCGTATACGAGAACGGATGTATTCAGGCCTAAAACCCCCATCACACACATACACAGTCCTACCGATCACTTAACCTTAAGCAGAATAAAAGCCCCCTCTCCTCTGTTTTCCTTGTCTCCAACATGTTATAGAGTCCGTGCCAAAGACAGGAGAGGCGTTAAAGACAGATAAACTCAGCCATCTTGCAGGTGTTTCTATCAAAAGACTCGCCCTACAGAGCCAAACTCAGCCTGGCAGAGTCTTAATGCCCCGGACTACTGTCATTCTCACGAGACGTATGTCATTGATAATGTCTGTGTGTGTGTGAGTGTTTATTCTGCACCTGTCGGATGGTGGGAGGCAGTGTGTGAGATAGAGAGACGAAAAAGAAACCATCTGTGTTTCGAAAGGAACAAAAAACAGGAACAGAACAAAAAATATCTAAGAACCTTCAAAAAGAATGCACTGACAAAGTAAGGAAGCGTGTATATTTTAGTTGTTTTGATTAGATAAACTGTCCCCAGAAGTGAGTTATGTGTTAAACAAAACAAAATTTATTCATTTGTAATTCATTCATCTTAATTAGGCTATAGTATTTTAATGCAATTTAAAGACATTAATTGCTTTAAGCGACATTATGTAATGTATACCCCTCTGGCGGTCAAAGAGTAAAACTGCAGGTTGCTTACGGTGGAATATTACGGCTTTAGTTAAGTAAATTGGGCTTCGGCTTTGCTGTTCTGCGCGGATAATTTTGGTGGTTTGAAATTGGTGTGTCTTACCATATTATTTAATGTATTGTCTTAATTTATGAACACACTAGCTTGTAGTGCAAACACTTTTACCGTTTACTGCACGTTGTTATTCTTCTGTTATTTCCCTATAGCTCTAATGAACCAGAAGTCTCAGCCATGCCGCGTTCCAGACGAGGTCGCACTTCAATGTCCCAAATGTCCCACTTCATACTTTAGTGAATTCCAGTCAGTCACGTCACATTAACATACTGACCTCATGATGTCGCCACGACACAAAGAGAGCATTTAGTGTTTTTGTGTCAATTATGGCAAAAATTGGGAAAAATTAACATGAAATGCTCTTATAAACCTATTGTGTAAAGTTTGACACAAGGTGGCGCCACATTGTGCTCGTTTGAAGCAGTGACCTCAAATGACGAGTCTAGCTAGATATCCGATATATCCGATTTCAAGCGGATTTCTATACGTTATTTCCAAGTAGGAGGTAGGAGAAAAAAACGAAATTGGAGTTGTTTGTAACGCAGCATAAGGTGGACAGAATCATGACGAAGCTGACGAATGACGGAAGCAGGGTTGCCAGGTTTTCACAACAAAACCCGCCCAATTGCTTCTCAAAACTAGCCCAATGGCGTTTCGTGGGTCCCCCGTTAAAAATCTCATTCCGGGTGATAAAATACATGTTTTTTATGTTCCCCTGGTTTATTCTCATTTCAGGATCTTAATACGGCGTTATTGGGGTCGCTTCAACCTGCGGACAAAAACAACCCGCAGCAACAGTGCAAAAGTAGCCCAAATTCCGCGGGAAAACCGTTGACCTGGCAACACTGGTCGGAAGTATTCCGTTTGCCGGGAAATCCGCCCCGACAGCTCTAAATCAGAAATCAGAATTATAGACTTACCATGTTATATCTAGGTAAGGTAATATATGACAATAAACGTGAATAAACTTAATGAACGTTAATAAACTTTTATTGATAAATATTCTAGTTTTATTTCACATCAGCATACATTTTATATCTGTCTTAAAGTCTGATAGTAAAATATAGGCACATTCATGAATGCAGATTGAAACCTTGACCTGTGTAATATATTTTTTTTTCCTAGCAATAAGGGTCATTCTATGGTCATTTTTCTGTCCCTAGCCTTTACAGAAATAAAAAAACACTTTAGGGTTGCAGAAATGGGTTTTAAAATGAAACAACATGTTTTTCGAACAATAACACCTTCTTGAGCTATCAATGTGGCAATATTTGTTTTTTAATTAATTATTTTCAATTCCAAGCACCACAAAAACTGCTCATCCCCACAGCGATACAGAGTGAAAGTGCTTTGAGGCCAAAAACATGTCTTTTCAGTTATCAGAAATTTTATTTATCCCATGATTTCATATGAAGCTTTTAGTCAAAGTCACTGGTATGACCTGCTTTATTGTTAGGGAATTGTAAAAAAAAAAAAAAAAAAAAAAAAATAGAATACAAATGGATTAATCTACTTAATTTTGTGAGTANTATCCCATGATTTCATATGAAGCTTTTAGTCAAAGTCACTGGTATGACCTGCTTTATTGTTAGGGAATTGTAAAAAAAAAAAAAAAAAAAAAAAAAAATAGAATACAAATGGATTAATCTACTTAATTTTGTGAGTATACCAAGATTTACAACACATGGTTTGTTACCTTGCAGTAGCCATTTTGTAAAAAAAAAAAAAAAATCATGAAAATTGTCACTGGTGTTACCTTCCTTATGGGTAAATAAATGCACAAAAAAGATTAAAAGTCTTTAAACTGTCATTTATGTGTAAAAGCTAATCTAATAATGTGGTCTAAGTTATCTTGCCATACAAAAATTGACATTTCTGTAGAATGATCCACAAATATTCAACAAACATTACAAGCACTCTAATAATATGTATAAAAAAAAAAAAAAAAAAAAAAAAAAAAAAGGAAGAAGAAGAAGAAAAGAAAATGGGACAGCTTTTTTTTTTTTTATTGCTAACATTTTTAAAATTAATAAAATATTTCCCATAAATAAAATAAAATAGTTTGGTCACGTTTCTTACAATAACTTTTGTAACAGCGTTGAATTGGCCAGCTTGATGAATGCGATCAACACTACAATTAAAACTGAAATTCCCAAAACATGATGTAGGTTTATTTCAGCTGAGTTGCATTTTGGTTGATCCTAATAAGATCTGTAGTTGTATTTTCTCTCTCCCTCTCGTTACTTTAACTACGGGTGACAAGGGCACCTTGAGCTGCAGATGTTCTCACCGATGACAGATGGTATTGGCATCATCTGTGTATGTGTGTGTATGCGTGCAGCACGCTGGCATCGTGCAGGGACAGCGGGCAGAGCCCATACCGGCTTAGCGCCACCTGCACCCCCTAAATTGTAGCCCAAGACCCCTCTCCCACTTCCGTATATACGCTTTCTGTGTGCATGTGTGTGTGCGAGAGCTTGAATTCCAGGCAATCACAGTAGGAAAACCAAAACAAAGCACAAAAAAATCCCAAAACATTTGAAATTGGCCATGAAAATCGAATAACAATGTCCAAAAAAACAATTTACCTCAAACTGGCATTCTCAGTTTAGACTGGTGCCCAATGGGAGTCTGAACAAAAGAATCTGGATTCACAGTGAATCACAATTGCAGTGTTTGATGTAAAACAGCCGTCCTGGATGTTTAATTGATAACAGAGAAGCTCTAATTGTCTCATTTATCTTCATGCAGACACTGCAAGTCTGGTGGAGCGATTGCTCCAGCCTGGCCAGCAGAGTTAGGCACAGCGGGCGGATGAAATCCAGCAATAAAGCAGGCCAGAATCTCTCAAACATTTTATTTTTAAACATCCAGACCTTTTATTTTCTTTCTATCTAGCAGGAAAATCACATCCAGCCCCTCACTCAAAGTGTCTTTAGATTTTAAGTCACAGATTGTGTTCGGAATGGAATACTAGCTTTTTCGATAACTAATAAATATGTTCTAAGAATGTTTTGCTAAAGTTCCAATTAAGGAAATGTTATTTATGAATGGTTGCGGAATCTTAAAGTTTCCTTATGGAACCACAGATGCCAATAAAGAACCTTTTTTTTAAGAGTGTGTGTGCCACTGCAAACACAGCAAGAGTAGCATGTTAGTATGCTATTCCAACCACTGCCACATTCTCACAGCTCTTTTAAAAACGTTTTGCGCTGCATCTGTGCCGTGTTTAACACAAGACATTTAAAAGCTTACGGCTGTGTCGCTCACTACCACTCTCTGAGCATTGTGATCTCGCAGTGAGCGAAGAATCAAAGTCCCAAATCAATTAGAGCCTCTCTGGAGTCTGAGTGACATTCAGAATGCACACTCATCTGTGCCCAGATTTTTTCTCTTCGCTGCACTCCGCTCAGCACAATTTGAGAAACAAAATGGCTCCCGCGGGCACTTCCTGCATCTCTGAGAGTGATGAATTCTTAAAGAGAATTCCATTTCCTCTTCCTCTTTCCCCTCGTGCACTCAAAAGCCATGTGGCGAACGCTGAGGAAAAGACAAAGAATAAGCTTCTCCCCATTAAAACCTGGCATACGTTCCTGGAAGAAAGTCATCGTTTCTCCACTCTGTATCTTCTTTCTCTATAGTTTCTCTCCCAGACACTGAAATCTAATGTTATACAGTTCATTTATATGCATCTGTTCCAAAACATTGTGCTGTTTAATGCCCACACTCTGAAAAATAATGGTTCCAAAATGGGATTTTTGTAGCAATGCCACGGGAGAATCATTTTTGGTCCTCCAAAGAACCTTCCAGCGATAGGTTCTTAAAAGAACCATTTTTTAAACATTTACACATTAAACATTTAAAATAATAATGAAGAACCTTTTGTGGAATGGAAAGTTCCATGGATGATAAAGGTTCTTCAAGGAACCACAGATGTCAATCAATGGATTTTTAGCATGTGCAATACTCTATCAAGCATTAATATACACATAAATACATTTTTTGTGTTCATCACGATGCATTGTAGGTCTGCCCTGTGAACAATACTTATCTAGGAAGTCAGAAGAATTACACTGCGTGTTGGGAAAGCACATATGATGGCTTAAAACGCGGGCTACGTAGGCAGCTCACTAGGCGCCATAACAGAGCGTATGTCTCCTGCTCTCTCAGGGTAAATGAACACAGTTATCCTGATGCCAGCAGACACCGGCACACATGGACGCTGAGCTCGGAAACATGGCACGGCGAAGCAGACGACAGGAAAATATGACATCAGGCAGGGCTACACAAGATGCTTTCGCCAAATGTCTAGCCTTAATTACCCTAATTAATGCAATTAGACTTGTTATGTGACATCACCTGCATCTCACAGGCTTTAATCTATAATGTCTAATTAATATGTTTGCACATCCCACAGGTCAAAGGCCAAGACTGAAAATTGCATGCATTTTGTGCATGTGCACAAAAGTGAATGAGAAATGAAAGTGAGGCTTTTACAGCAATGAACATAAACTGGAATCATGGGCTTTTGTTTAAATACATTAATTTTAATCAATTTTAACATTCAGCATTTCTTACCATTTTGTTTTTCTTTATTATGCCTACAGTTGAGGTCAAAAATTTACATACAACTTGCAGAATTAGCTAAATGTTAATTATTTTACCAAAATAAGAGGGATCATACAAAATGCATGTATTTTTTTCCACAAGAGAAAATAATAGTTGAATTTATAAAAATGACCTGGTTTAAAAGTTTACATACACTTGATTCTGAATACTGTTACCTGAATGATCTACAGCTGTGTGTGTGGTTTTTTTTTTGGTCATGAGTCCCTTGTTCGTCCTGAACAGTTCAACTGCCTGCTATTCTTCAGCATTTTTGTGTATTTGAACCTTTTCCAGCAATGACTGTATGATTTTAAGACCCATCTTTTCACTCTAAGGACAACTGAGGGGGGTGAAAACTTTCAGAATTTGAAGATCAGGGTAAATTTAACTTATTTTGTCTTCTGGGAAACATGTAAGTATCTTCTGTAGCTTCTGAAGGGCAGTACTGAATGAAAAAAAAACTTAATTCTGTTCAAAAGTTTTCATGCATGTGCATGTGTAATGCATGTGTTTGCCTCTGAAGCATAAGTGAGCATTTGAACCTTCTGTAATAGTTGCATATGAGTCCCTCAGTTGTCCTCAGTGTGAAAAGATGGATCTCAAAATCATACAGTCATTGTTTGAAAGGGTTCAAATACATAAAATTGCTGAAAACCCAAAGAATTTGTGGGACCCAAAAGATTATCCGGAAGAACAGCAGGCAGTTTAACTGTTGAGGACAAACAAGTGACTCATGAACAACTAACATTAAACAAACAAACAAACAAACAAAAAACACAGCTGTGGACCATTCAGGTAACAACACAGTTTTAAGAATCAAGTGTATGTATACTTTTGAAAAGGGTCATTTTTATAAATTCAACTATTATTTTCTCTTGTGGACTGAAGGGTCGGACGATCCTCAAATGCAAACTGTGTGTGTTTTGCCTTGAGAGCAACCATACATTTGTGTTGTGTTTTGCTTTCTTTTTATATATTCGTAATTTATTCTTCATTCATTTATAATCATTAATCATTTAATCATTTTATTATTCCATTTAATCATATAATCATTTATAATAATCATTATAGTCATTTACATATTCATTTTATTGATTCATTAATTGATTAGTCATTTATATTATATTATAGTTGTTTTTATGTATATTTTCTATTGTTGTTTAGTCTTATGACTGTGTGGTTTCAAGGGCTGTTTGTCTTCATGAATAAGAGATACAAGGGAATGTTTATAGAAACTCAAGGTTTATGGGATGTTGTTGTGAATCAGTTTGGTATAACAATACTTGTTGGATTTGTGTTCTTCAGACGAAGCCTGAGCGTTGAGACATACGCAATTAAGACTATTCAATAAACTCTGCTCCTTTTTACCATCCTTAATTCGTCTCCTGCTTCTGCGGCTTTTTCCTCAGTCAACTTCTTGGCTGACAGAAGACTGTTAATAGTGTTTTTGGGTATTTTGGGTACCAGACAAGACCTCCTGTTAACAGGGTTTGGGCTACTTTGTAAGATCCATCTTATTTTGGTAAAATAATTAACATTTTGTGGATTCTGCAAGGTGTATGTAAACGTTTGACCTCAACCGAATAAGTACTTAAATTAAAATTGCGTATAAAAAGTGCCACATAAATAAACTTGCTTTGTCTTGCAATCTTGAGATCCTGCATATTGGCTTCAGAATATGATGTCTAAGTCTATTGTCTACCCTTTATGACACTTAAATAGTGTTTTATATATTTTGGAGCTTGACAGATGCATAAAAATCAAAGCACCATTTTTCCTTTCGTGTTTCATTTTTTTTTTTTAATTGGAAATGGAACAACATGCGGGTAAGTAAATACACAGTTCTCATTTAAATGAACCATTCCTTCAACCTCTACTAAAGATAAAGCGTTTTCTCTGCACAATCTTTAGAGTTAGATACAGTTAGCTAACTTGCTATCATGGACTGCAAATTAATGTCATCTATAAAAGCCCTGGCCCTACAGCTGCTTTGGGTTTTGTAGATATTGCAGGTTGGGCGCGAATTGAAGGCAACTCAATGTACAATTGTAATGGAGAATTGTAGGATTCAACTGAAGCACTGGAAGCTGGCGGTGCCCTGCGGCACAAACTCCCAATGGCAATCATGTGCCAACCTTGCCCAGCTGCTCCTGGGCATCCGTGCCACATCCATGTCATTGCAACCGTACCATCTCTAAGTTTACCCTGGCATTTCACACTAAAGACCCTGAGGCATGCAGGAACGTGGCCCCTCTCACCATGCTTAGAGCTGTCAGGTCCAACCAATTCACCATCCACCCATGGACCGGCTTCAGACCCATGTCCGCATTTCAAAGGCCTCAGTCAGTGCCATGTTATTAAAAAGGTTCAATATGCAAAAGTCCAACTGGTCCACTCTCAGGAGATACGTGGTGCTGGGCATGTGTGGGGCGACTGCATATTAAACCAGGCTTAACAAACACAATAAGATGGGCTTAGTGACAAGTTGCAGGCTACTAGTTTTTGTACTGCTGTTCATGCTCTATTAATATCAGCTTCAAACCTTTAACCAAATTTCCCTTGTTGCCTATCACACCAATATGCCACCCGGGGTTGCAATATCATCTTAATCTAACCCGTGAACAGATCCCCCACGACGCTGTTCCTGTCACCGTTGCGATCGCACTAACCACACACCACTTTCCTCTAATGCAGTTTTAATGGCGCGTTTCTCTGGCGTATTTTCCCCGCCGTTCTTTGCTTGATCAGCCTTGCACAAATACTACTAGGCAGCTCGCGGGTTTGCGTTGTTGTCATTGTCTACCTTTAACGAGCTTACCGACGGTGGTTGGATTTCCCGAAGCTCTGGTTTTTGGCAGGAGTGAAATAAGAAAAAAATCCCCCGCCTTTTTCAGCGCTGTCATGGCAACAGCGCCCTCTAAAGCGTTTTCGCGACTGAAATAAAAAGCTCAACATCTGTTGCGCGAGAAACCACTTTGGGTTAAATAAAATATTCATTTACTTAAATTTACCTCATTAACCAAAGCAGAGACTGACGTAGACCAGGGGCCAGTTGCATAAACTTAGCCTCTATGTTAAGACAGTGTCTTAACAACTAGTTTGACCAACTAGCGGTTAGCCAAAGGGTAATCAGTCTTA
>JAHKKF010517540.1:0-17196 GCA_019740295.1 Labeo calbasu | reverse complement strand
CATAAGAGGGGGTGTCATCGTACTTAAATTGCAGTAAGAAGCCGTTTTGACAGACTGCCAAGCCGATGTAAAGCACCCCTTGTTCTCCCTCGGGCGATTTTTCGTATAGGATAAGCAAACTCGACCTTTTTTCCAGCCAGGTGGCAGAAAATCGATGAATAAAACTTTTATTTGTCTCTGACACGTTCAAGTGCAGCTGTCCTATAGGGAGATGGCGATTCCCACAGTATTGAAAAGAGTGATTAGGTAGCAACAGAGTCTAACAACACTTAAAGTGCATTTTGATGTTAAACGATAGTCTCATTAAAGCAGCAAATTAGGCATATATTGTTTTCCTATGCTGAATGACGATCAATTCATATTTTCTATACCCCAGGTTAGATAGCAACCATTTGTTAATGAATTTCCATTATATAGCCAATATAATAGCAGACAATACATCTAAACAAATACAACAGCAACCGCAAAGAATTGCTTATTTTCCTCAATTAGAAGACATTTAAAAAGACACATGCAGGCTTGTGGGTTTTCTTTCAGATGTTTTATTGATTTCACAACGTTTTATTTTAATAATGTGCCATATTTTGTGATATTTGTTGCTTTGCACAGTTTAACTGATTACATTCTTCAAAAATTAAAGAATTAAATTCTCTGACATTACCATCAAGTTGACTTAAATACAACAACAAAATACAACAAATATATTTTTATTGCAATATTATTGGTGTGAAGAAGTCAAGTAAACAAGGCCACGTTTGACCAGTTAACATTATTCTTTTTCCGTAAAAACGGCCGCGGCCGTTTGTAAATTGTATGGGTGTGGCTTCCGTACTCATTTGCTTCCAGCTATTTTTAACTGTACAAAACAGCTCCTTTTGCTGCTTGATATTGCAAATTGGTGTGTTTTACCATATATTTTTTTATCTTAATTATGAACACACTGGTTTGTAGTGTAAACAGTTTTGCCGTTTACTGCAAGCTGTTATTCTTCTCATTATTTCCCTGTAGCGGATAATAAACTGAAAATCGCACTAATAGGCTTACTTCCACGTTGAAGAAAAAAGTGGACATAAACAGAATTTAAATCATTTTCATGCAACAGCGACACTTATCGGTGACGCTATGAAATGACAAGTAATCATAAAATTCCTGGATTCTTTATTTAAAAAAAAATTAACTCAAGAGCAGCATCGTCATTACAGTTAACACAAAGATACCGCTGAATATCAGACGGCAGTTCACAGAAGCATTTTCCCTGTATTCTCAGGGACTCGTGTTTAACACATTCTGGATCGAATCGTATTTCGGTCACTCTTCAGACACACAACACAAATCTTCCACATTTTATGTGGCTTGGTAATCCTCAAATACACACACCATTGGTGCACTCAAATAGTACAACGTTTAAAAAAAAAATGTAAAATGTCTGTTATAAATGAGACATTTCCGTGTTCTGAACTTTGACCTCTTCACTGCTAGTTTCGCATTTGCACTCCTCAACGATCATGACGCGCCTTTCGCGCACCTCTGTCCCGCAGCGCAGGGGCACGAGCACAAAACGCGATTTAGAGGGCCCGCAGCGCGTGCACGGCGCTCTTTGCTGTCCACGAGACTCTCCGCTGGAGGGGACGAACATAGAGCTGCACTGACCATAGCAGAGATTATTGTGAACGGTCACCGTCTCACAGCCGTCCTCCGTTATGCGCTGCGAACAGAAAAGCGATTAGAAAAATATAACTCAAAACCGAACAATAAATGAATACACAAGCAACTAAATATAATACCCATTTAAACTAAAGCAAGCAGTTTCAGACATCTTAATACTGAATGCTAATAATAACAACAATAACAATTCTTACAATAATAACAACAACTTCTATGGCTGATCTAAAGAAGACAAAAAACATGATCAGTTCAGTTGTCGTACTTAATATTTAATGTTTCATTTTTAATTTTATATAGCTATAAATATGTTTAGGCTACACAATTTCTTGTTTATATTTTCCCTTTGGTCGCAACATTAACTTTTTTTAACTAATTTCTTTAATTTGCGTGTGTGTGTGTGTGTTTTGTTTCAGATTTTTTCCATTAGAAATTTAATTGAAAGAGATCAAACAAGTGAAATGAGCGTATCATTGCAGGATTTCCATTATTATTTTACTTAATTGCTGTCTTAAATGTATCGTGTGACGATAATATATAATTTGTTATAAAAATATATGCAAGAATATCTAATAATCAAGTGGTTCTCATCAAGTATCCACCTTTTTCTTCAATGCGGAAAAAAGCCTACGGGTAAGACTTCCGGTTCATTATCCGCTATAGGGAATTAATGAGAAGATGAGTAACAACGTGCATGGTCAAACTGTTTGCACTACAAACTGTGTTCATAATTAAGATAATACATTAAAATACATAGTAAAACACACCAATATCAAGCAGCAAAACGAGCTGTTTTGTACAGCTAAAAAGTAGCCGGGCGTGGATGAGAGTGGAAGCCTGACCCATAACATTTACAAATGGCTGCGCCATTCTTACGAAAAAAAAGGTAAATATAAACAGAACTTTCGTTCTCTCACGCATGTACAAAATCGACTAGTTATAAAACGCGTCTGACATTGCTGATTTTTTTTATGGAAAGAATGAGTGAATGAATGAATTAATTAATTAATTAATGAATAAATGCCTACCTGTGTGAAGGGCACTGCTGCACAGCTCTGTTTTGTCATGTCTTTGGGATCGATGCGTAGCGCCACGGCCTCTTTGCTTCGCTCGCTTTTGTGCATCACTTTATGCCACATTTCCAGACCCTGTTTCCTCCTGACGTCCGCACTGGTGCTGCTTGCGCTCACCTGAGGCAGCAGGGCCGCAGGTTTGTTATGGGCCAGGACTGACGGACCGGGACGTCCGAGAGCCAAGAAAGCGGGAAACGTTCCTCGACTTGGTGAGTTTTTGGACTGCACGTGGCTACCGGCGGCCCGTCGCAGAAAATGAGGGCTTAGTTTGACAACTCTGACAGATCCCCGAATAGGTTCGTCTGGTCCGTTCCCGGAAGATTCAAGATCTTTCGCGAAGTGTCGGTGAAAGTCCCGCTGAAAGGTGCTGCGAGGGAAAGCGCCGACGAAAGTGGCCGTTGACAACAGAACAAAAAAGCTCATTTGAAACGCCATTTTTACCAAATTAGAGAACATTAAACAGCTAAATTAGAGAACATTAAACAATATATAAAGTTCGAAAATCGATTTCTGTCACTGTCGTTTAAAAAAGTCGCTTGCTGCAAAATCTCGTGGTTCAAGGTTCCGTATGGTCACCTTGCTGTCGTTGTGAACATGAAGCCAGAGCTCACAAATATATACTCTCAACGGGTTCTTTGATGACTGCTCATCATTGCTTTATTATAGGGGTGAATATAGCTATTGTACCTGTCTGAATAATGGCTGCGAGTGACAGGTGAGTTTTCGTGAGGTAGTGACAAGTGCACCTTTCATCTCATCTCCTCACATCACGCCGTGGGAACTGAAAAGCTTTGCTGATGTGTGCTTTTCAGTTTTTTGACATGATATCAGTACATTTTTATTTCATTCTTTATTTTTCAGCTGAAACAGCATTTATGCGGTCTTTTTTTAATTCGTTATAAGAAAAAAAAATTCCATAGTGAAACAAGAAGTTTCACTATGTACTAACGTGGTTACACAATTGTTCTAAATTTTCGCAACGAAAAAAAAACATTATGCACAATAATCACTTACTTATGTGTTTATGGCTAAATAAATAGATTCTTTCTCACGGGTACTGAAGCTCTTGCTCACCTTAAGTTCAAACACTGAGATGTTGAGCTCAGGTGTTAAGTGTTTCCTACCTTCAGGTCCACTGTACATGACAAATAGTATGAATCATATTTACGACCTTTAAAAATCCCTTTGGAAAAAACTTTCCCAAGGGAACAAGCGGAACCAGAGCAACAAAGGGGCTTAATTTAATTTAAGAAGCGGATCAACAACATCTGATGTTAATTTTTCTCTGGATTCTCCAGATGAACTTGAACTTACATTTGCAACTCTGATTTTGGACTAAACCAAATAATGCTCATTAGAAATAAATCTTTCATCAAATATCCGTATAATTTCATTTCCAACGCACTTCATGAATCGTAAACAAAGTGTTCCTTTAAAACTGCACAATCCAAACTACAAATCCAGTTTTAGCTGAATATTTTTAAAGAAAGACATAAACACTGAAAAGTTATTGGTTGTTTTTGAACGTAAAAAAAAATGAATAAACAAATTCTCAGCATGGAATAAAATAAGATGAAATCTGTTTTGAATACAACAAAACAAGACACATGTGGAATCTATGTGCATGTTTACATAAGACTGAAATGTGAAAAACTTGGTTTGGTCAGTAAGTGAAGGTTTCTTCTGACATTTACTGATCTGCATGTTTACGCAATGCATTTATACACGAAGAATATGAAGATATGGGCTACTGAAAGTCATTACCGATCTTATGCACATTTCTATTTATGTTATGACTTTGAAACTGGTGGGAGAAAGATAACACAAAAACCCGATAGGCTTAAACAGCTGTCGGCTTTTTATTTATTTTTTATAACGACTACAGTCTATCAGCCTAATTCTGCGTGTAAACGCATTCTGTGTCCAGCAGGCGGAGCCAGTGACTTTGTGTCTCACCACTGCCCTGTGTGTAGGACTCCTAATATGGAACAAAGTTCATAATTTCATCTTGGTTTGGACCCTCCGGAGTGCAGCAGACATTCTCTGTTGGCCGAGAAATGAATGAGAATGGCTGGAATCTCTGGCTTCATTATCTGATATTTGATGGAACGCTGCGATCTAAGAATGACAAGGTCAAATGGTTGATATAGTACAGAGACTCACAAACGACACGCATACAGTACACTGACCATGCTATGTCATGCATTTGTTCTATCATTTTCGTCCTTGTGATCTCTGATGACGTCCAAGTTTGGTCTCTGAGAGCTGGTAAAAAGATAGATGTGCTCTTTTATTTGTGTTATAAAATTTCTTGTAATAATCATTTTATTTATTTACGCAACTCACTCAAATCCCCCTAAACTGAGTTTAGACGCCATAGTACTTTTCTACTGCAGTTACAGAGGAGGCCTCGAGGTGGAGCCAGAGACCTACAACAGAATAAAACGCAGTTACACCAATAGCTAAAAGAACCGAAATCACACCCAGGCGAAATAAAGTGCACTTCCATAATGTACATAAAGTGCTCTATTTTCACTAATTTTGTACTTAATATACTAAAAATATTGTTTAGTACTTCTTAAGATTATCATAAGAACATGTAAGTGTACTCAAATGTGCTATTTTGGGACTCTGTATTTAAAATATATTAAGTTACCACTTGTAGTACACTAATATATGAAAGACGGGTCAAGTGTACTGTAAGTGGTAACTAAATACATTTTTTAACATCCATTATAGAAGTGCACTTGTTTTTCACTTGGGTAGCCGTTCAGAACAAGGGGTCAATGTCTGTAAATGTCTTGTCTGTGGAGGAAAGAAGACATTTTCTCCATCTTCATCCATTATTTCACTGGAGGTCTAGCGTCTGCCATTAAAAACTAGCCATATATTCTGACAAAACAATACCTTTGTTTACTTGTCTGCAATGTACCGGGCTGTATATAACAATATCACACAATAAGTATAGATTTTTTTTTCTTTGCTTACCACACTGTTCTCTTCTCCTGTGTTCTCTGTTCTGAACACATTTTCCAGTATCCACAGAATAAAAATCTTTTTATGCGTCTGTGAGTCAGGAAGGCAACTGGTGCTGGTATTGTGTTAGCGAGAACAAAACACAGAAGAGGATTTAGAGAACACAAGAGATGCTATGCTGATCAGAGCACATACACATGCCACAACACAAACACATGCATGTATTCATGAAAACTCACACATACTCCTAAAAACAAAGGTTATTTATTGACATTGATGGTTCCATGAAGAACATCCATGCAACTTTTTCATTGCACTTTATAGTTACACTAAGAAAAAAATCTTGTTACTGGCCCTTCTATGGCATCACTGCAAAAAACTATTGGAACCTGTATTTTTAAGAGCATAGACATTTAAAGCAAATGGTATGTTCTCAAAAACAACTTCAGGTCATCAAAAATAAGAAAAATCAAAATTATATTCTGCACATGAAAATGAAGCCTATAACTAAGTAAGTACATACACTAGGCCTAGTGGTATTAATATGCATTTTAGAGTGAATATGCTGGGCAGGAAAACAGGCATCTGAGGTCAAATGTTCTTTATTACAGCGTGTGTGTGTGTGTAGCGTGTGAAAGCTGTGTGTGTGTGTGTGTGTGTGTGTTTGTGGCTGGTTTGGCAATTCTAAGAACCTCACCGGAGAGATGAGAAAAAAACTGGGTGTTCTTAGGAATGGCTTTTCATGTCAATATGCGTGTTAGGTGTGTGCAACTCTCCCCAGTTCGTCTGTAGGCTGCAGTGCATTTATTTATCAACTGACCACAAACCACAGAGTGCAGACTATGTTTGTGTCTGTGCGTGTGTATCAGATGAGGGGGGGAAATGAGTTGAGGTTTACAGACACACTTCTTGGAACTCAGCGAATCTGGGACTCGTTAAGAAGAGACTTCATTCAGACTCTTCTGTGATGACAACTGTCCAAATAATTGCATGAAGACATAACCCTTAGCGGAAACTGTTATTTTCTTCCTCTACTTCTTCTTCTTTTAACAATAAAACATACAGAAATTTGTTTGTCAACAAACAACATAAGACCCCACCGCCTTTTTCTGTGGTAGAAAAATCAAGATTTCACTTTATCAGTAGCCTATATCTTGCATCTAGAACACGCAACTTGCAGTTACCATAGGAGAACAACTTTTTATGACCAGAACACAATAAACATACTACTGAATGAGTCAAAGTGAGTGTTTTCAAATGAGTAAAAGCTTTAGGAGATGAGTAGATTAAGTACTAGAGACGACTTTTCAACCAGCATTTGTGGTCTGATGATACTCTTATTGTGAATTAGATTTAATTTCACTGAGAGCTGTATTAAGAAATATCAATTCACAAATATTTATTCGATTTTTTTAATCTGAGGCGAATGTGAAGACGAGCTGTTACTAGACGTTACCACAAGGGTGCGGTGCTGAACCAAGTTGACGCGTTTCATTCAAACGTTCGAGAGAAGTTAAAAATAGTTTTAAAATCAAGTGTCCTTTTATACATAAGAGCTTTTAGAGTTTGAATTGAGGAGATAAACACATTTTGTCTTAGAGACAAGAAAAACAATGGAGGTTTTGAAAGATGTTCTCACACGACGAATCCCGCCAATTTCCTCACAACACACGAAGCGATTTTTTAAAAATTAAAGACTGAATCATTACTGTTCTTTTTTGTACTACTACTACACGTTTAATTAACAACATAGGGATTGGATATGTCTATAAAAAGCACAAAAGAAATGCTATCATTTCTTTTCTTCTTGTTAAAAACAAAAATAGCCTACTGTGCCCTGTAAATTAAAATGAATGGGAAAATGACTAAATTACTACATTCGCTCACCACAGAGATGCATTGGTTCAGTCACACCAAACAGCTACATACCTGATGGGTTACACTGCATATCTGAGCGATGTGAGAATTACCCATAAGCCAGAGTGTGGTTTTGCTGTTTTACAAAACATTAGTTTCATTAGCGAGGAAGGACCCTGAGTGAAGGTCTCTCAACTCCCCTTTGTTTCTACGGAAATTTGAGTGTTTTCCACCGCTGCCTTTAATCTGTGTGTGGTGTTGCTACCCAAGCTAGCCATTATAAATGCAGCAACTCACATAATCCTACACAAACACTACATCATTGTTTCCACACAGTGATTTAAGAGTGGTTTTTGTGCAAGTAAACATCTTACCCGTATCTCCTTTTTTTTCGCACAGAAACACTGGCACTTCTTCTTTTCTATTATTGTACTGTTTACATGTGAGAGTACCAATGCATGTAATTGTTTTTGGATAAATGGGTGTATCTAAGTGTTGGCATGTGGATGTGCGTGTGTCTGTGTGGATGTGGCCGCGGGTGTGTCTGTGTATGTGGACTTGAGCATTACACTTTCTCTCCACTGTCGTGTTTAACCATCGTCCAGCCCCACCAGATGAGACAGTCTGCAAGGTGTCTAGTCGAAACTACACCTGTTTGTCTGCAAACAACCCCGAACAACGCTGACTCTTTGTGTACCTGTCTGTCTATCTGTCAGTCAGCCAGCCAGCCAGCAATTACAGCTTCAATTTCAGCCAAGTGCTTGCTTTCACACACACTTTCATGTCCCGTCTTATCAAAACGCACTTGAGTACAGTCTCATTTTTACAGTCTGTGTGCTGGACTGCTCTTATCAGTGCTGTAGAGTAAACAGACTGTAACTGTCTATCGGATGGATTCAGACACAACAAGCCATTAGACGTCTGACTCTTCACACGCAGCAAGGGGGAATTCTGTGGTGGCATGTAGCCTGGTTTTCTATGGTTTGATGTTGTGATTCAGCAAAGAAAGTCTGTGTGTCACTTGGGGTCTGGCATAACCACATCAATAAAAACCTATTTTGATTTGCATCAGTTTAAATTGAGAGATCAACTGCACATAGAGTGCAACAATAGGGTTCCAGAAGTAAAAATCATTCATTTTATGAATTATTTTTATTCCTTTATCTCTATATTAACAATAATTAAGTTTTAAGACAACCCTGCCATAAGCTAAATAATATACACTATCAAATGTGCATATAAATGACTATACTGCAATAAACTTAAAGGCTGGTTGGTTTGTTTCATGGTTTAGTAATGTTTTGAAATACAAACCAAGAAAATTAATGGAAAAAACACTTTTGGATTCCCGTCTATGGTAACTACCACTTAAATCCTATTTAAAACAACCCAATTCAGATCTTTTTGTATTATATTGATGGACAAACAACAGTTCTCTTTGGATTTATACCGGTTTTACACCGGTTTATTCAGATCATTTTTTGTTTTTCTTTTTTTTTTTTTTGGAGCACGGCCCACTTGAAAATTATTGCATGATTATAACACTGATGATGATGATTATGTATTATGATTTAAAGAGAGCTCATTATATTTAATTGTTTGAGGTCTTGTACCCTGATGTAATCATAGTAGTTGTTGTAGTATTTTAATTGAGTAATTTCGAGGAGACTGATGTTTTGAAGAAATGGCATTGACGTGGGCGTATGTGCGTGTTTTGGGAGTGAAGGGCATCTATATTTAAATGTTCCTGACAGATTCCGCTTTTCTGTCTCTGTTACAGTTCCACAGATGTGTTTCCTTCCTGAAAATAAAAGTGGTACTTCTCTCTCTCTGTCTCTTTTATAGACAATACAGGGAGGAGGCAGAAAATTATCAGTAAGGCCCACTGTTGTTTTTGCGATGGAGTGTCACTGACTCCCTCAGCATGCCTGACCTTTGACCTCTCCACCAAATTCCCCAGAAAAGAAACGGTGAAAAACTGACCGAGAATTCTGGAATCTCAAGCTGTTCGGGTTGTGAAGTTTGAAAGAGACAGCATCACATACATGCAAAGACAGACAATCAGTTTATATTTTAAAAACTACGAAAGATAGGTCTTGAATAATTCTGTTTCTGTCTATAAAACAGAATGCTCTACACACAAGCAAATATGCTTGTAAAATGAGACATGAAATTCAGAGTTTTTCTGTGTTTAAGTGCTATAATCAGGTTTGCAGTGCATGCACCAACACAGAACACAACACTTGTTTTTATAAGCCTTTCTCTGGAAGCATGTGAAAAACGAACCACTCAGATTTCGCCCCCCATGAAGAGCATCTTATTATAATATTACAGTCCCTGCACCTTTTATTATAATATTACAATCTGCACGTTTCCACCCACGGCATCAAGATTTTTTTTTTTTCGCAAGCAACAATGGTGTGCCTGTTTATTTATTTACTTACCATATATTATGCTGCAGCCACACAGATCTCATCTAAACATGCGATTGATTTCAGCTGTTTACTTTCACAGATATAACTGACTGTTTTTGTAACTCGTGTGTTTTTAACATAAACTTGTGTGTATTTGACAGTTCAAGCGCAATAAGACATGAAAGAGAGTTTTTCTAGTATTCTTATTTTTATTCTTATTTTTCTTACTCACATGCCATGCGGCAGCTGCTTTCTGTGTGCGCGCTTCAGATGTGTACACTCAGAAAAACATATATCAGAAGTAGGGTTGGGTACCAAATTTGGTACTTTTGAGGGTACTGACCGAATTGTTCTGAAGCGTGGTTACATTTCTAGGGCCATATGGTAAAGTAGGTCAGTGAACATTAAAGCGCAAAAAGACGTTTTAAATATGAATCCTACATGTTCTGCTTGCCTCTGTATATATGAATGGTGGAGATACGGTTTTGTTTACATCACAGAACAGCAGCAGGAGTCTGATTTAATTCATCAAGTGAGGAGAGCGATTTGAGCTGACTGACAAGAAGGGTGAGAAGACAAGACGATGGCACAACAAACAAAATGCTAAAGCGCCTGTTTGGCAATATTTTGGATTTTGAAAAGTCTGTTGTTGTTTGCCGTTTATCTAAGGAGATTTTGGAAGTTTTTTTTAACATTCATTTCTTTTTCTTTATTTGGTTTCACAGTGTTGGCTGCTTTTTACTTTATTTAAACTTTGTGTATTTTATTTATTTTATTTTACATCAATGTGTATGGCATGCCTCAAAGCTTTTTTATTTGTTTTCCTAATAAACGTTCTATGTCCTATTTATTTGCTGATTTTCAAGTTTTTATACCTAGCCTTTTTAAACTTTGTGTAGCCTAAGTCATTTTTTATATTAGGCATATAACTGGTGTATTTTTTTTTTTTTTTGTTAATAAAAGTTCCATGAGTTTGACATTGTATTTTGTTGTTTCTTGAAATGAATCCACAGCAAATTGCTGCTTATTTGAAAGTGAAAGTAAAATGCACATGGCACTTTTACAAGCTATTTAAAAGACAAGGAAACAGAGGAAAAGAGGGAAAACTCAAATGAACTAACCTGTTTTTGGCTTATTTTTTCAATGAAAGATATGTTTTTGTTATTACACAGAGAGTAAAGTACCGAAAATAGGTACCGTTGGGTACCAGCACCAAATTTCAGGTACTGATACCGATACCCGGTCAAAATGTGAATGGTACCCAACCCTAATCAGATGTTTAAACTAATATGGCTTTAAGCATGATTTCAACACGACAGACATGATAATCAAAACCAAACAGATGGTATAAATTGTAAAGGCGCAGTCCTATTCTGGAAAAGGGGGCGGGAAGCAGCAGCTCATTCGCATTTAAAGAGCCATGCATGAAAACAGTGTGTTTCTGCATCCACTCAAATTTGGCATTTTCAAAATGATATAATAACGTATCTGTGGGGAATTTTGAGCTGAAACTTCACAGACACATTCTGGCGATACCTGAGACTTATATTACATCTTGTAAAAAGGAGCATAATAGGTCTCCTTTAAGGCAAAGAAAATTATTTTATATGTGTAACAAGACAAAGAAAATAAAAGATTTAATGCTGACTTTGCATAACATTGGACTTCTCCTGTCAACAAGTTACTGGTTACAGCAAGCACTGCATCTGTAGTGCTAACAGGTATTGAGTGAAGACAGTTTAGCATTAAATTAGCAGTGTTGTGTGTTTTCTACATGTCATATTTTATTACTCATACTCATACTTCATTTTACACAGGTTGGCTGCTATGTAATTCCTAATGACGCTCAAGAGGTTTCATTGTCGAACAAATTGCTTTCTGTTCATCACCTACTGTTTACTGACAGCTTACTGTCAACAGTCAAAACAGAAAACAAAGAGAGAGTAGGCGTAGCACACTTCAGTGCGCACACTCATATAAACACATTACATACAGTACCCCTTAAAATCTCGACACGCTCGACTGATTTCTTTGCTCCATAATCTTAAAATGTTCAGAAAGGATGCATTTAATCGATAAAAGTGTTACTAATGATTGCCATTTCAAATAAATGCTGTTTTTTAAACTTATGTTTATTAAATAATCCATACAAAACTGTAACATTAAGCATTTTAAATCACCACATTTGAATGATTTCTGAAGGATCATGTGACACTGAAGACTGGGGTAATGATGCTGAAAATTCAACTTTGCATCACATGAATAAATTACATTTTACAACTTATTCAACTAGAAAATATATGTCTAATATATAATATATAACAATAATTATTTGAGTTTTTTGTGTAACATCACTGGCCACAACTCTGAGACTGACTACTTGTGCTTCGCAGTTTTCACTTTATAAAATGTCGAAAATTGTAAAAAATAAATAAATAAATAAAAAGAATAAGTAGGTACATCCAACTGTTTCACTGGTATTGTGCATAAATACGAAACAAGCAGTCTGGAACTGTGCCAGTGTGCCCACGTATTACCGTACATGACACATGGCCGTAAGATTAGATCAATGTGTGTGTGTATGTGTGTGTGTGTGTGTGCGAGAGAGCGAAACAGACAGCAGAAAACAACCCTTTCCTAGACATGAGGTCATAACAGCGCTAAAACAAGATTGGCAAGGGCAATAAATTGAAAATGAACCCCTCCCCCATGTTGATTCATATGTGTGTGTGCACGCTGCAGGTTTTTCAGATTTCCACCTGTGGAACACTTTTACCCTCCGGGCAGCTGTAACACACGCGCAAACATCGTAAAACGCCGTCAACCCACTCATCATCATCCCAGTGTCGAAATCGCTGAGTGTGTGCGTACAGCCAGTATGCTAACATCATTCACTAGCTCATATATTAGAGAATGACAAAACAGATTAATTAGATATCAAAATAATCAGAGAATAGAGAATTCCCATTAAAAGCACATCTTTGGGGGCAGGCATACTGAAGGACTCTTCAAAAAAAAAAAGCCAATAGTGTGCTTTTTTTGTAGGCCAACTCAAAAGTTTGCATCACCCTGGTTTCCACAACAAAAACACAACAGGATTTTTCCATTGGCTTTGGATTACTGCAGAAAATAAGCCATGTGAACAAAAGCGTATGATTCTTGCATGTTTTGTTCTTCCTGATCATCTTCACAAATGGTTACAACTTCTAAGAATTGTGAAGCATACATCACCACTCGTTTGTAAAAAGTTAAATATACAGTTGAGGTCAAAAGTTTACATCCCCCTTTCAGAATCATTAAAAACGTTAATTATTTGACCAAAATAAGAGGGATCATACAAAATGCATGTTACTGTTTATTTAGTACTGACCTGAAAAAGATATTTCACATAAAAGATGTTTACAAACAGTCCACAAGAGAAAATAATAGCTGAATTTATAAAAATTACATTGTTCAAAAGTTTACATACACTTGATTCTTAACGCATGTTATTTTACTAAATAAAAAATAACATGCATTTTGTTTGATCCCTCTTATTTTGGTCAAATAATTAACATTTTGCAGATTCTCCAAGGTGTATGTAAACTTTGGACCTCAACTGTATATAGATGGCCTTCAAGCTAACAGACATGGACTGAAAGTCAAGGGCTGATAATTATAGTGTTGTGATTGGCAGGATTAAGTAAACATGCCATGCATCATTTGTTGTATATGAGCAGTATTTACAACTCTTATCTAAAATGGCCATGAGGAATGCAGGCAGCTTGATGGATCACACATAGATTGGCCAGATAACGTTGGATCACTTCTGCAGAAATAAAATGTTAATGAGTTTTGTAACTTCAGCCGGCTAAAACTGGTTTGCACATACCATGTTTGTAAACAGCAGTGCAGCTGAGACTGAGGTAATGGGGCTCAGTTGTGACTTGTGTGAGCCAGTTATTAAATCACAGAACCAGTTTTGAGTGTTTACCATTTGTTTATTTTCACTTCTGCTGCTGACAAACACAATCCTGTGACAGAAAGGGTCCAAACAGTCGCAGATCTGCGACCAAAAAGGTTACAACAATTATTGTAGGTTTTAAGGGGAAACACTTCAGGCAAAAACACATGCACCTGTCAAGTTTGAGATTTTGGCCTTTTTGGTATTTCATAAAGTGTTTTTTCAGACTAGTGGAAAGAAAACATCCAAAAGACACTGTTAAGTGTTTCTATCATAGCATAGAATAGGCCGTTTTCTCAAAATGAGTTTTTTCCCCTACACTGAGCTATAAATCTCCACTTCAGTAGCACTTACTTACATCAAACTTTACATTTTCATTCCTGTCTATATCCAGAAGGTTTTTACAGAGGGATTTGTTCATATATAATTTGCTTGATTATATACAACAATGACAAAAATGAGATTCCCTCTGTAAAATCATTTGACTCTAATATGTCAAACATTAAAGCATTGTGAAACTGACTTCATCCAGTGTTTAGATTTTGTACTAGAAATGTATGCAAATTAGCGCATATTTCATTAAAATAATGCCTTATTTGCATATTTAAACCTAACATTTTAGAAAACTTGTAATATAAAAACATGTTTGCAATTATCAATGTAATCAATCAACTGGGTAAGTAAGGCAATAACTATTAGTTATTTTTTTAACCTATTCACCTAATATTAGTATAGTACAAATGTTATGGTGAATTTTGTGTATTATTGATTTTTAATATATTTTATTTTCTATCTGTTCATAGTGCTACAACAAAAGACTTTCAAAAGCATAATTATTTATTGCATTTTTAATTCTTATTTTTTACGTCTATAACATGATATTAGTATAGCATAAGTGTTATGCTTTTTTCATTTTTTTCAATATTTATAAATATATTTTTTATTTTCTAACAAATATCTGCTTACAGTGCTAAAACAAAATATTTTCAAGATAAAAAAGGCATAATATTGGTATATAAATGTTATGGTGAATTTTGTGTATTTATTTTCTAACAAATATGTGTTCATAGTGCTACAACAAAAAGCCTGTGGGTGAGACTTCCGGTATAGATAAATAATGAGAAGGATAACCTGGAGTAAATGGTAAAACTGTTTGCACTACAAACTAGTGTGTTCATAATTAAGATAATACATTACAATAATATGGTAAGACACACCAATGTGCAACATCAAGCAGCAAAACGAGTTGTTTTGTACAGAAGAGACCAGAAGCCAGACCCATGAAATTTACAAATGGCCATGCCCGCTCTTACGGGAAGAAAAAGGTGGATACTACAAAAAAAAACTTATGAATGAGTTTTTAATTACATGGATTTCCAGTGAAAACATGTAAGGATCCTTAAAGCAACATACATTTCCTAAAGAAGCAACACTGCATAAGCTATAAAGAAGTAAGAAAATAAATAAATAAATAAAAAGATAAGATTCTATTTGAGATATATTTCTAACTTTTTAGCACAAAACATATGTGACCCTGGACCACAAAATCAGTCTTAAGTAGCTTGGGTATATTTATACCAATAGCCATAAATTCATTGTATGGGTCAAAATATTAATATTAATTAATATTAAGCATATTAAGTAAAGATCTTGCCGTAAATATATCAAAACTTAATTTTTGAATAGTAATATGCATGGCTAAGAACTTCATTTGGACAACTTTAAAGGCGATTTTCTTAATGTTTTGATTTTTTTGCACCCTCAGATTCCAGATTTTCTAATAGTTGTATCTCGGCCAAATATTGTCCTATCCTAAAAGAAACTAAAAGCTAATTTATTCAGCTTTCAGATGATGTATAAATTTCAATTTCGAAAAAATTGACCCATATGACCAGGTTTGTGGTCCAGGGTCACATATAAAAGTTTTCCAAGTAGTACAGTGTGCAAATGTCAGTACACAGCACTCTTTTCTCCCTTGAACACCACTGAAGAAACAAGATACCAAGAAACACTGCAAGATATTTCCTAGTCATCCAGCTGCGAGGTTCTCTGAGGGGGACGTGGGCCACCCGGAGGCCCCTCACTGCAGCTGGGTAACCGCAGGGTCGGTGTCCCCCTGTCCCATGTGTCCAGAGAGGTGTGCTGATGTGAACTGACAGCATCCCTCCACGCACACACACACGATTTAAACAAGCCCACAGACGTCCCCGGAGCACCATCACATGACCTCGCCTTAGCGGCCCGAGGACGAAACGACGCCCCACCTTGACATCCAAAAGAACAGTGCTTACTAACACAAAAAGTGTAGAATTTGGTACTGAAAAAATGGAGGATACAGCTGAAGTTAATAAAATCATAGAATATCTTAAATGAATCAAATTTTATTCCCAGACAAGTTGAGTTGAAAGCGGAGACCCAAACCTTTCAGTGTTTAAACTTTGCGTAATGACACACTTCCACAGTTATTAATGTCATGAAAATGAAAAAAAACATAACATGCTTTTATAAAACTATTATCTGTTTTATTACCTTAAATTACTTAAATTACAGAAAACTAGTTAAAGCTGCTGATTGAGGGAGTGACAACAAATTTGACATCTGTCTCTTCTGACCAACTTTGTCCCTCAAATGGAAAGTCACAGAAATGCTACTGTTTTTCTTTCACTATTGCAGCAAATGTGATTTGTTGCAGTTTCTGTTCACCACCATAGACGTTAATTGACTTCATTTCTGAGAACCCCAGAACCGTAAACAGGCTCCACTCTCAGTAAAGTTCTTCAACAGCAAGTGAATCCCAGGAAAGACGTTTTATTCCATTAAATCTCTGTTTAAGAAAGGAAATATTTGGAATTCCCTGAAAAGAGGCTATTTTCATAACATACCTCTGGTTTGTCTACCTAAACCAGTTCAACTACAGTGGTAACAATCAAACATCACACCTACACAGGTATGAACACTGAACCTGCCAAACACGCCCATACACCCACTGTTTCCTGCTTAATACACACACACACACTTTTATTTAAATTTTTCAAGTGGCACAATATCCTTTGAAGATTTACCATTTGCACAAGAGGAACAAGAGGAAATAATGTGTTTTGTTTTTACATTTTGAGATTTGTTTTGTTAGCTTAGCAACATACTGACAGCAACTTCTGCTGAAATCTATCAAAATATGATGGTTTCTTTCTTACAAAAATGGCTCAGAAAAGCGAAGTTAGTTCTGACAAAATCATTTATTGCCAGAAGCCACCTATTAATATTATGTTAT
>JAHKKF010517538.1:0-22907 GCA_019740295.1 Labeo calbasu | reverse complement strand
TCAAATAAATGCAGCCTTGATGAGCATAAGAGACTTCTTTAAAGACTATTACAAGTCTTACTGACCCCAAACTTTTGAACGGTAGTGTATATATAAGAGTTTATTTGCAGAAACAGATAGCTCTGTCAAAAATCATGTTTTTATTATCTTATGTTTTTATTGTGTTAGGTAGCTGTATTTTAATAACAACATATAAAGTCATAAAAATGCTTTTCCTGTTATAACGACATATTATATTGTTAATACAACACATTCTTTACTGATGTTGACTGTCACATTCAACCAAGGTAGTTTAATTTTCTTGTCAAAATTGGTGACTGTCCACCGACGATAATTTAATTTGAAGTTTGAAATTTGAAATTTTATTACGCTTCTAATCAAAATAAAGAAAATATTAAAAAATATTAAAAATATTAACAACGCAGTATATCATTATAAGAGGAAAAACAAAGTTTTTGATGTGTTGTTATTACGAGAAAAACACATTTTAATGACACTTTAATGACATAATTACAAAATTAACAAAATTACAAAAACAACATTTTAACAAAAACATCTCGTTATTATGAGAAAATACATCATTTTAACAAAATAACATCTTGTTATTACAAGAAATATGTTGTTGTATTGAGAAAAATGCTCTTTATTGTGAGAAAAAATATAGTTTAAACAACAGAACATCTCGATATCATGACAAAATTGAACAGAAAAAATAATATTTTTATTAATAATATAATTAGCAATATTTATAATCAATAATTAAAAAATATTTTATTATAAATATTACTTCATAATTATTAAATTGACATTTACTATATTACTTTATAAATTATTTAATAATAATAATAATAAAAAATATTATAAATAGTAATATTTCTAATCAATAATAAAAAATATTTTATTATAAATGTTACTTTATCAAATATTTAATATATTACTTTATATAATTATTACATATTAAGAAACATTATAAATAATTTATTAAAAATTAATAATAATTACTATTACTAATATGTATTTATAGAATTCATAATAGTAATAATAATAATAATAATAATAATAAAGATAATAATAATTATTAAATATTAATAAATATACATTTACAGAATTATTTAGAATAATAATAATAATAATAATAATAAAAACATCAAGAAGTAATAATCATATTATAATGTATATACAATATATGAAACGTTAATTAATTGGTAATACTATTCAAAAAAGAAAACAAAAAACCTACCCGAGCCACATTTACGTAGTCGTCATCAGAAAGCGTGTCCAGCATCTCGATGACAGATGTTTTCATGAGCTTCAGGGTCAGTCCACTGACACTGCCACTCCTACAAATACACAGAAAACACACATCAAATACATCATGCGCACTGAACATAAACATTACCACATGACAACATTTATCTAACAAACCAGTCATGTCTGAAAACAGCCCTGCACGGAAACACAAGCCCGTTACCGCCGTTGCCAAGCAGAACCTGTTGCTAAGTGTCTCCCTCGTCCCCGTCCATCAAAAGTAAATTGTAGACGGCATGTTAAAAAGCGCCATCTTCACAGACAGTACGCAGACAGTCGATCTTCAAAAACAAGTACATTTGAATTCTATGCTGCAAATTGGATTTATTAATAGCCTACAGCAGCTATTGAAAAAGCAATCACAGAGCATGAGTTCATGTGTAATTTGGCTTCCAGAGTTAGAAGGTTTAATAAAGCCAAGCACACTGGAAGAAAAAAAAAAACCCTGGTGACAGCACTATTGTCTCCTGCTTCCAGTCGTCACAATGAGATTAGTCTAAGATTGTCAGAAACGTTCAGCGCGATGGTGCTTTTGATTGGCATGAGATTGCTTTGGCAAAGCGACAGCTGCGATTGGTGTATTTTTTAATTAGATATCGGTATCTATTTAAGGTTATGGACGATTGCCAGCCAGCGACAATTAACCTCCATTAAGCAGTTTTTCTTGAGAGGTTTACTTAAGAATATTAATGATTTTTTTTGACGATTATGCACATAATGGCTGCATGATTGAGGCAATCACTTATTTGTTAAGCTACGCGGCAGTGTTACCAATGACTCTAAATGTGCAACACTTAAGCTTTGATAAATAAGAAGGTCTTGATGATTCACTAAAAATGGCATTTAACAACAAAACGATTATTTCGATAATGCATTTACTTCTAGCTAAAATTACAATTCTATGAACTCAAAAAACCGCGACGCATACCTTTCGCTAAATGCATCTGTAAACACATCTGTTTATGTACGAAGCAAAAGCTTTTTTAGATTATGCATTTTAGAGGTCAGATAAGATCAGAGTCGCAGGACGTTTTAAATTCTCCACCAGCGGCCCAGATATCGGCAAGAGTAATGGCATTTTTCATTGCATATAACCTCTAAGTCATATTTCAGGGAACACTGTAGCATTTTGATGTTGAGGCACGAGGTTAATAAGATGGAATACTGTTCTTCTCAGCCGACAGGTGGCAGTAGAGCACCACACTGCTGTTATGGCATCATACACAAAACATTTATCAACACAGATGACAGTGTGTGTTAATGCAGCGCATATGAGACACACAAAAAGACAGATGGAGAGTGTGTTTGTGCGGTCGAGAGGATACTTACACGTCCACGATGATGACCATGTCCTTTGGAGAAGAAGCTCCCTGAATGTACCTAGTCAAAGTACAAAACAAGACTAGTCAGTGCTGATATTGAGGGTTAATTGATTTAAAATGCAAAAGAGCCATAGAGGCTGTGAATTAGAGTGATTTAACCATGATTAAACGCACAGCATGACGTCTTACCGATAATTTTACCAGACTTAAGTGGCTAGCTGCTTTTATAAAATAGCATTAATAAAGTAATTAGTCCATAAGCCAAACCTAAAGGTGGTTCACAGCCAACCAACACAGCTGTATCATATTTGATACATGAATTTCTAAGGAAATTGTTTGTGATTGTACACAATCACAAACACATGCATAGTTTACACTATTTAACAAGTAAAATGCCTTTTAGTGTAACTAACATTTACCTTCTGCTTCACCTTGCTGTAAAATAATCTTTACTTACTTTATAAAGTAACTGTAAGAAAAATGTTTCTATTGTTAGTAATATTTCAAGATGAACACTTACTGGACTGAAACTACTTAGGTTTACTTAACTATGCATACATCATTTTTTGAAAAATCATTTTCACATGTGAGTATCATAAATGATCATGAGGGACATTTATTTGTTCATCACTGTATTGAATTGTATCATGTGTTTTAAAACTAGAGCTTTGATCTAAAACTAAGCATTTAAATAGCATCTTACTATAATCATAGACGTACTACTGAGAGATAGACAGTGACAACTGATACAGTTGAGGTCAAAAGTTTACATACACCTTGCAGAATCTTCAAAATGTTAATTATTTTACCAAAATAAGAGAGATCATACAAAATGCATGTTAATTTTTTTATTTAGTACTGACCTGAATAAAATATTTCACATAAAAGACGTTTACATATAGTTCACAAGAAAAAATATGAAAATATAAAAATGTTCAAAGGTTTACATACACTTGCTTCTTAATACTGTGTTGTTACCTGAATGATCCACAGTTGTGTGTTTTTTTGTTTAGTGATAGTTGTTCATGAGTCCTGAACAGTTAAACTGTCTGCTGTTCTTCAGAAAAATCCTTCAGGTCCCACAAATTCTTTGGTTTTTCAGCATTTTTGTGTATTTGAACCTTTTCCAACAATGACTGTATGATTTTGAGATCCGTCTCTCAACATTGAGGACAACTGAGGGACTCATATGCAACTATTACAGAAGGTTCAAACACTCACTGATGTTTCAGATGGAATCACGATGCATTAAGAACCAGGGGGTGAAAACTTTTGAACAGCTGAAGATGTGTACATTCTTATTATTTTGCCTAAATATCGTGTTTATTTTCATTTAGTACTGCCCTTCATAAGCTACAGAAGATACGTACGTGTTTCCCAGAAGACAATATAAGTTAAATTTACCCATCTCAAAAGTTTTCTTAAAGTCTCTTAATGCATCTTTTTTTTTTTTTTTTTCATGCATTTGAACCTTCTGTAATAGTTGCATAGTTGTCCTCAGTGTGAAAAGATGGATCTCAAAATCATACAGTCATTGTTGGAAAGGCATCAAATACACAAAAAAAGCTGAAAAACCAAATAATTTGTGGGACCTGAAGTGGGCAGTTTAACTGTTCAGGACAAACAAGGGACTCATAAACAACTATCACTAAACAAAAAACCCCAGCTCATTCAGATCATTCTGGTAACAACACAGTATTAAGAACTTTTGAACGGGGTCATTTTTATAAATTCAACTATTATTTTATGTGAAATATCTTATTCAGGTCAGTACTATATAAAAAATAACATGCACATGATCCTTCTTATTTTGGTAAAATAATTACATTTTGCAGATTCTGCAAGGTGTATGTAAACTTATGACCTCAACTGTAAGTATCTGCTACACTGTTATAAAGATCTTATTGATTTACATCACAATCAGAATTTCACCTCACATCCTGGCCATATAAAAATCAGCATCTTTACCAAAACGCATATTTTAGATCAGTTCATGGGTGTTTTTTTCTTTGGGTTTGAGCTCCATATTTGGAGTCCACATAAAAGACTGATGTATCAAATCTGACAAATATACGTAAACTTTTTTTTGTAGATTTTCTTTTGTATTTTGTCTACACAATCAATAAACAGACTTAAAGTCATTCCACATACACTCAAGCACATCTGTTTAACAGAAATGGTTCATAAAAACTAAAAACAAGTCACATTTTCAAGCTCACTATCCCCAATCAGGCTCCTTTGACTTGTCTTGAGTTTGCGCTAAGCTAACCTCCAAGTCCGAGAAGCAGCGTCAGGTGAAACGTCAAACCGGACGAGCGTTTATTCTTGAGCTGACTCATCGGCCCGCTGACAAACGCATTATGCAGTCCGCCCGTCTCTCTGCGTCTTTGTGCAAGCGCTAGCAGATCGTGCGGCGAGGAGAACCGCTTTGTCTCGAGCCATTTTTAGCACAGTACTCAATCTGAGCGCAGAAAGACAATGAGCGATGCGTGGCACTTTTGTGTCACCGACAACAAAATAAATAAATAAACGGCCTAACGCTGCGTCTGTCCACCGCTGATAGAGGCTGACATATAGAAAACACTAGTGAAGCCATTTTCACTTTTCCCCGTGCAATTAAAAAGGCATTACACCTGACAATCAGAGCAAGAGATTGATGCACGTCGTAAAGCTGTTGTCTTCAGACGACTTGGAAAACCACGCCGGCTTTTGCGTGGCGAGGTGATTGGCTGTCGTGCAGACAGGTAGTTAGCGCCTTGTGCTCGCAGGAGCAGACCGACCGTCGAGGGTCTCTTCTACCGCGGTAATCAGGCTGAAGAGGCGACGTGAGAAGTGGTGCCAGGTGCCCGCGGCTCGTTGAGGAAGGGTTTTGAAGCATGGCTAAGCTCTGGAAAAATGGAAAAGCCCTGGCGAGCCACTGCGCAACGCACACAACGCTAACTACGACGCGCACTCCACCGCAAAGCTGTACGCTGAACTCTGACCCTCATTTTGGAGGCCAATCCGGTCTTAATGCCACTGGAGAGTGCTAGATGTGGAAGGAGGACTATTATAGTTGGCTGAAAGGACAAACACAGCTGAAAGACTAACTATAACAATGCTCAGGCATGAGTACAAAGCTTTTGGCGGCAGAAGTGCGAGAAATTAAATTAGTTCTTGAGAATTGAAGATGCTACCCGAAAGGTCAGACCTTCCCTATGAGCATTGGCTATAAGAAATAGTTTTTTGAAGTACAATGGTACTAACTTTATTGGTGTAATTACAAAAATCTTCCATTTGAATGAGTATAACGTGTGAATGAGAAAAAGGAGACAACTTCTACACTTCTGATACACCAGTGTGTATGTGAAAACCTCACACAAAAAGTACGTGTACATGTTTAGGTTGTACAAATTGTCTACTAACTCATCTGTGCAGTGCAGTGTTGCCAAGTCCACGGTTTTCCCTCGGAACTGGGCTACTTTAACACTGTTGACGTGGGTTGTTTTTTATGTCTGCGGGAAAGCAACCCCAATAATGTGATATTTAGCTCCTTGAATGCGAATTTTACAGAGGGACCCCCCTCGAAACGTGACTGGACTAGTTTTGAGTGGCAACTGGGCGAAAACCTGGCAACCCTGGTGCAAGGGACAAAAAGTTTGAGCTTTAAAGTGTTAAGTTCACTTAAGGGGAGACAACGCAGGCAAAAACATTGTTTTTTTCATGCACCTGTCAAGAAAACACCCAAAAGACCCTGTGAAGTGTTTCTTTTATGGCACTTTATCTATTTGTGTCAATAGATTTCAATTACAGTACATATTTTTATAGGCCGTTTTCTCAAAATAAATTTGAGCCATAGATCTTCACTTCAGTAGCACTTACACACACTAAACTTTACATTTTTATTCCTGTCTATATCCTGAAGGTTTTTACAGAGGGATTTGTTCATACATAATTTGCTTGATTTTATACAACATTTTATATATAAAAAAAAAACATTTAAAAACTAAAAATATATTGTTTTCTGTCTGTTCAAAGTATTTTCTGAATTATGGAGTGACAAAATGATACCCAAAATTCCCTCTATAAAAACATTTGACTCTAATATGTCAAAAAAATTCAACAAGAATTTTGAAATTAACTTCATCCAGTGTTTAAATTTTTTTTTACCACAAATGTATGCAAATTAGCGCATATTTAATTACATAACGCATAATTTGCATATTTAAACCTAAAATTTTAGAAAACTTGTAATGCCAAAAATTTTGCAATTATCAATGTAATCAATCAACTGGGTAAGTAAGGTGATAACTAATAATTTTTTTTTAACCTATTTACTTGCAGTGTCTCGTCTTAAAAATAAAAATTCATCATTTACTCGCCCTTATGTCACTTCAAACCAGTATGATTTTATTTCTTCAAGAAGAAGAATAAATGGAGAATATATTTTGAAAAATGTGGGTTTTTTTAGATCTAGGTGAGTATAATTTATACGTATTTTTTTTAAGTTAACTGTCCCTTTAAATTGGGTTGAAAAAAAAATGTGAAAAAATATTACAATCTAAAATAACTGTTTTCTATCTGAGTATGTGTTAAAATGTAATTTATTCCTGTGATCAAAGCTGAATTTTTAGCATCATGACTCCAGTCTTCAGTGTCACATGATCCTACAGAAATCATTCTGATTTGCTGGTGCTTCATGGTAAAACGTCACACTAAGAGTGTAGTTTAATTACTTAATTAACTTACAGTATAAGTATCTTATAGCTTGTCAAGCTACAGTTTCAAACTGCCATGCTAACATCAGCGCTCAAACAGCAACACAGCACACAATATGACATCAGATGCTGCAAAATTAATTTCTGCTTCATCTCGGTGAGAAACATTGAGGTACACTAGATTTCTCCATATTTAAAATTCATTTCCCAGCTCTGTTTGCTTTTATGCAATCAATCCACAGCGCGCTGGATTCGGATTGTGCCGTGTTTGCTCATGTTCTTACGTCTAATAATGCCGCCCTGTGTTTCTGCTCAAACAAACACACATTTCCATGAATACAGTTTCAGTAAACACAGGAGGCATAATTGGAGGTTGAGAGGAGCGCATTAGGAGCAACGATAAAACTCCAATAAAAGAAACATAATGAAATTTTCCAAGCCTAAAAGATGCACATGCCTCATAAATACAGCATAGGACGAAAAATCAGTGGACTAAATGAAGGAAATTAGTTTGCTCAGAATTGGACTCTAAAAATAAAGGCCTGTTCATGTTATGTTTAGTATTAAAAAAACACACAAAAAGATGTGTGTATAAATGTTTATATTTTTTAAAAACATTTGTATGAATATCTCATAATATAAGTATATAATAAATACAATCTATATAGATTATATTTCATTTTATTTTATATTTCATATTATATTATATTAAATATATTTATTTAAAATTATATAAATATTTAATATTAAAATAAATAAATTACTATATAAAATGTGTTTTATGTAAATATAATTTATTATTTTTGGTTAATTTATTTTAGAATGTTTTAATGTTATTTTATTATAGTACTATTTAATATTAATTAAACTAAAAACTATCAGGAATTGTGTCCAATTAATGTAACAACTTCTATGATTCTGATACAACAGTATGTATATGAACCCCTAATACATGTTTTATACTGCACAAATTGTCTATTCAAATCATTTTACTATCTCAAAGTAGTGACTACTAACTGTGTAGACAAAAAGTTTGAGCTCACCTAAAAACAAAAATTCAGTCAACATTTACTCGCCCTCATGTCATTTCACACCCGTATGACTTTCTTTCTTCTAGAAGATAAATACATGGAGAAGATATTTTGAAAAATGTCTATTTTTTTAGACCTCAGTGACTAAAATGTTATTTTTGTTTACTATGGCGATTTAAAAAAAAAATGTTTTTTTAAAGACGTCTCTTCTGCTCACCATGGCTGCATTTATTTGCTCAAAAACACAGTAAAAACAGTAATAATGTGAAAAATTATTACAATTTAAGATAATTGTTTTCTATTTGAATATATTTAAAAATGTAATTCATTCCTGTGACGCAAAGCTGAATTTTCAGCGTCATTACTTCAGTCTTGAGCGTCATGTGATCCTTCAGAAATCATTCTGATTTGCTGATTCGCTGCTCAAGAAACATTACTATTATTATATTATATTTAATTGTATTTTATATATAAAATATATATTTAATTATATTTATTTAAATATACTTTAATATTTTATTGTAGTTATATATATATATATATATATATATTAAAAATATATTTTTTCATTATAATATTATTTAATTAAACTAAAACTATCAGGAATTGTGTCCAATTAATGTGATATTAGTTAAAAAGTACTTGTAGTTGCATAGTATACAGTTGCTATTTAACTGCTATATGTGTGGATGCATCTTAAAAATAAAATCAAAACTAATTTATTTTCACTTTACCCCCTTTTCATTTTCAACCTACTGACCTCTCAGACCCCTTCAGTTCAGTCCATATGGATATTTTTTTCATATCCAGTTTCTTAAGAGAAACAATGACAAAACCGTGACATCCTCTTTGGTCAGACAGTAAAAGGTACTCATACCATGATTAACTCATGCTAACATATCTAGGAGTCCATTAAAGGCACGCAGCAGATCTGAGCCGTGTCAGTATCATTCTCAATCAGTCTATATACTCTGTTTCTTATAGCAATGGTACTTTTCACACTCTAGTCTATATTCATCTCCACTTTGTGACACTGCCGTTCCCGATCCGCGCTCGGCTCACTGTACCATCCGTGGATCAGCCTGATGGATCCAGATGTGCAGTTTCTGCATGGATTGCACTCCGTAATTACCCCTCCACCGAGGCCCAGCGATGCCATTCCTTCCCAGTCATTACCCACACTCCCCAGCGCCCAGGCCAGGTGACATGCAGATGGGCCATCACAAAGCAGGTCCCCCCGTTCGCCCGCTTACCCACTAAACACACGCGCTCAAGAAGGCCCATCAGCGGCACGGCCATCCAGAGCATCTGCTGCGGCACCACCAAACCTTTGGACACACCTACTCAATCTTCATTATTCTAAAATCACTGCAAATATAAATAATGAAGGCATCTCGGCTATGAAAAACACAACGGAGTAAGAATTAGTGTCCAAACTCTCTTATATTTGACCTTTTTTTTCCCTCTAGATTTCAACTCTGCTTTTAAACATGAAAGAGCATGCATGATGATGCTTTTCTGTCAACAAAAAATAAAATATTCATGCAAAATACAATTCCATTTACATTTGTGTACAAGCAAGTGGCTTTAGATTTTTAAGGTTTAAAATAATAAGCATGTCCAAATTTTGACTGGTAGAATGAATGTAAACTGGGTCTAAATAAACTTGTCAGTGGCAAGCGAATTGATATTTACATTCATACATTTGGCAGATGCTTTTATTCAAAGCAAGGCACAAATGAAGAACATCACTAACGATTTCTCTTAAAAGCCAACAATATTTGTAATACACAATGCCATGTTAAAAGTACAAACTAGATTAGTACACAAGCTAGAGCAGAAGAGAAATGCAGAAAAGACAGAAGAGTGCTTTTACTTTGTATGAACATTTTAATATTTAAAATATTCTACTTAAATAAATTAAATTTTTTGTATTAAATATAAATGTATATACACATACATTAATTTAAATAAAATAAGAACATATTATTATTTGACCATCTAAAATATTATTATTTTTTTTTTAATTGAGAGTATTTTTATATTTGTCAAGGTATATATTTTATCAATGGGTGCATTCTGAATCCATAATGCTGCCATTGTTACTGCCATGCTCTAGCTACATGAATATATAAATACATTTTGTTGTTCTCTTACATTATTTAGCTCTTTTTCCTTTCTTTCCAGCCGACATCATACATTAACCAGCCTATCTTTGAAACACCACATGTCACACAACTGTTGAGGTCACTCACAGTGATTTTGTTTCTCATAGGTTTGTTGTGGTGGCTTAGAGTTAAAAAAAAAAAAAAAGAAAAAATGCAGCAGTCCAAAATAACATTCTTCCACTGCAATTCAAACTAAGCTGATGTTAAGAATGAAAAACTGCATACTGTATAGTCTAATTATGGCTTTAAATAAACTAGTGTGAAAATGTTAAATATATATTTAAAACATGAAATATAAGAATTAAATAACCATTTTATATTATTTTATTTTATATATAATATATAACTATTTAAATAGCATGTATACTTTTATTTTAAAATTAAATAGCATGTGAAAATGTTAAATATGTATTAGAAATATAAATAAAATATATAATATTTTTAACTGGCAAAAGGCATGCAGTTATCCTCTAGAAAATAAATAAATATGACCTATTATTGACCTATTATTTTGCCATTTCAATAAAATGTTCTATTAAAATATCTTAACCTATAGCTATACCAGCCTGATCAAATAATAAAATACTAAAAGTTTCAAAGAGCTGGGGTAAAAGGTTCAAGATGAGTACATTGCATTGTGGGAAACAAGCAAACCCCTTAAAATTTTGTATTATATATTGGACATTTTTTCAAGTAACACAAACATTTGCATACATTTTATTTTATTTTATTTTTTATTTTTGTACATAAAATGTAATTTTTAAAATAGCAAGTTACATCCAGTTACTCAGCAACAAATAAATATCAAGCTGTAATAAATGTCAACTGTTAACATTAAGTCTGTTATTTTGCTATTTTGATCAAATTTACTTTAACAACATCTGATCAAATAAAGTTGAAAAAAAGAGCTGGAAAAAATGGTCAAGGTGAATGCATTGCATTGTGGGAAACAAACCCATTAAAATTTTGTATTATATATTGGACATTCTTCCAAATAATACAAACATTTTATTTTATTTTCTACATAATATATATATATATATTTTTTATATTATATTATATATTTATTTATACATAAAAATATTTTTTTTAAAAACAGCAAGTGACATCCAGTTACTCAGCAATAAATAAATATCAAGCTGTAATAAATGTTAACTGTTAATATTAATTCTGTTATTTTGATATTTTCATCAGATTTACTTTAACAATATCTAATCAAACAATGCCAAGAAAAAAAGAGTTTGGAAAAAAAATGGTCAAGATGAGTGCACTGCATTGTGAGAAACAACCAAATCTAGCACATTTTCCTAAGCATTAGTAAATTTGCATATTCTCAACCATATACTGCAGAAATAGTATGCATAGTCTATACTAGTGTGCTATTCCATACAGATTCCAATTCAAAACCCATTTCCTCCAAGTTAAAGGCTAAAGCCAAAATTTTACTTGCATTTGACAAGTGTTAATTTCAGACAGAATGGAAAAGACGGGAGCGTATGCGCATGACATGCGATTTCAAAATAAAGTAGCAGGAGAAAGCCAGAATACGACAAGCATTCACTATAATACTGCAGCATCATTGTGCACAGTAAACAGGTTAACCCAGCAAAACGCCTCTATAGGACAGACAATCTCGCCGTCTGTATGAAAGCGCGGCCTCTTTGGCGAAGGCTGGAGGGCCTGAAAAACCTCATCACAAAAACGTCCCATTTCCAAGCGCTGACAGAAAACACATTTCCCGGGAAGGTGCTCGAAAAGCAAAAGCACGGATTGACATTGTAATGTGCCGCGTGCCGCTTTGATTGTGTTGCGTTCCCTCAATAGAGAAAGACATTGGAATTCATGAGGTACTTTTATCACGGTGCGGCGTGGGTAAAAATCAATGCATTACCTCGAGAGAGAGCGCGTTTATGCTCTCTGACCTTGCCTGTCTGTCTCTCCCTGTCTCGCTCTCAGTGTCTCACATTTAAAATTAGTCAATTATAGGTGCTTATCGGGGCTGAAATGATATGGTTGACTTACACATGTGCGCAGCTGCCGCTTTCCCACTGTCACAATCTGCAGGTGCGATGCAGCTCGTGATGGGGTTTACTGAAGTGTACTGACTTCACTTCCCTTTAAATGCGTGTGTACAGGCGTGTGTCTGGCACGCACGGGTGTGTGTTAAAGGATTTGTGTGTGTGTGTATGCGCTGATGGGATTATTATTTTATGGGCCGCTGCTCTCTCGGCTCTCCTCTGGATGTGTTCTTCAATAGATTGAATTAAGATTAAAACACTGAGGCCTTTGAAGAAGGTGAGCTGTGGGACAGAGATGTTGTCGTCTGTTTATTCCGCTTTTATTTGCTTGATTATTCAATAAATTGATGGCGAGATCAGCTGATCTGTACGGATGGATGACCAGTCAGTTTGTCCTTTTAAGCTTTTATAGTGATTTAACTAGCGGGGAAACATAAAACGTTTTGTGAATTCAAAAAGGAACCTTTTAAAATCTTATTACATTTTTTTTTGTTTATTATCATTATTACGAGTTTAAGTGACGTTACTGTTTTAATGCTGATCTTTCTTATATGTGATAAACTAACGAAAAAATCATGTTTTTTTTATAGAACCATTGTAAGTTTACAGTATTTATTAAATAACCTTGGAAAACCGTGTAAAAACTACCGTGGGTGTACTATAGCACTTACTGTGCTTAATACTATTGTACTTTGAAAAATATTACAACTGACACAGTGCATGTCCTAAATACCACAGTACTTTTTGATAGTAATAGGATGGTACTTTTAAATAGACCATGGTAATCAAATTCACGTATTTATGGTAATACTATGTTTTGTTTTGTTTTTTACATTTTTTTTTAAATATAACATAGTTCAATGACGGTATATGGTAATACTATGATAATTTTAAAATATACCATTGGGCTGAAATTTATGTACTATTTTATTTTAAAAAGTACAAAAAATACCATGGTATTAACATGTTTCTGAGCATGGTGCTATGTATTGTAATGCAATTTTGCTTAATTTATTAAAGTACCCTTTACTATACTATATACGGTATTACACTGTGTAAAAAAAGTACTGTGGTAGTACTATAGTACAGTACATATTATAGACAGTAATATAATGGTAAAAATACCATGGTATCGAAATTCACATAACATGGTATTTACATAATGAATGCCCTAAAAACCATGGTAGTATCATTGTAGATTCAAATAATATAGCACTTTTTGCTGGTAATACTATGGTATGGAAAGATTATATACCATTGTAATACATTGTAATGAAATTCAAGAATCATGGTACTTCCATGCATACCATAGTCATCATAGCACATCATCATGTCCAAAAAACTATAGTACTTTTTTTTTTCTAAGTGCTCCTGTACAATAAAGTACTGTGGATGTACCATGGTACAATGATGATAATATTATCATACTTTGAAATACTGAAATTTATGTACCATGTACCATAAAATGTACTGAAAATACTGTGGTATATGTTTTTTGAGCATGGTCCTACTTTTTGAACATGTATCATGATCATTTTACAGCATTCGTTAAAGTACCAAGTAAAAAAAAGTATTGTGGTAGTAATATAGTACCTAATATAGTGGTACCTAAATGGTAATACTATGGTACTCTGAAAAATATTACAACTGAAAATTATGTAACATTTACATGGTGCATGTTCTAAATACCATAATAATATTTGGCAGTAATAGGATGGTACTTTGAAATATACCATGGTAATCAAATTCACATATTTATGGTAATACCATGGTATTTTTTATAAAGTGTTCCCTTACAAAACAGTATTGTGGCGGCAACACAGTACAATGATGGTATCATATGGTAATACTATGGTAATTTTAAAATATACCACAGGGCTGAATGATATTGAAAAAGTACTAAAAAATAACATGGTATTAACATGTTTTTGAGCATGGTACTATGTGCTGTAATACAGTTTTGTTGAATTTATTAAAGTACCCTGAAATACTGTGTAAAAAAGCACTGTGGTAGTACTATAGCACAGTACATAATAGTAGTATAGTATAGTATTACTATAGTATAGACAGTAATATTATGGTACTTTGAAAAATATCATGGTATTGAAATTCATGTATTTAGTACATGGTATTTACATCGTACATGTCCATGGTAGATATTAAAAAAAACTTTTTTCTTTACTTTTTGCTGGTAATACTACGGTACATCAACCTATACCACTGTAATGAAATTCATGTACCAAGGTACTTCCATGAATACCACAGTATTATTATAGTATATGTCCAAAAAACTAAGGTACTTTCGTTTTCTAAGTGTTCCTGTATGATAAAGTACTGTGGCTGTATCGCAGTACAATGATGGTAATACTATGGTACTCATTTTTCATATGGTACTATGATACTATCATAGTTTTTTGGACATGCACAATAATGCAATTTTGAATTTACTGTGGTAGTGCTATATAGTACGGTATATAATAGTAACATTATGGTAATTTGACATGGTATTTACATGGTACATGTCCTAAATACCATGGTAGTACCATGGTAAATATAAAAAAAAGTAGCAGTTTTAGTACTATGGTACTTTAAACTACATAATTGAAATGAAATTCATGTACCACGGTACTTTCAAGTATGCCACAGTATAATCATAGCACATGTCTAAAAAACTATAGTACTTTTTTCTTTCTAAGTGCTCCTGTACAATAAAGTACTGTAACTGTACCATGGTACATTGATGGTAATACTATGATAGTTTGAAAAATTGAAATACTGAAATTTATGTACTATTTTATTTTCAGAAAAAACACCAAAACTACTACAATATTTACATTTTTGAACATAGTCCTAATTTTTGGACTTGTACCACTGTAATTTCAGAGTATGCATTAAAGTACCTTGGAATAACATGAAAAATAAGTACTATGGCAGTACTATAGTACTCTGAAAAATACCATGGTATTGAAATTCATGTAACATGGTATTTCATGGCAGTATCATGGTGGATATAAAAAAAATACCACTTTTTGTTGGTAATACTATGGTACTTTAAACTATATCGCTGTAATGAACATTTTTTCCCACGGTACTATACTTACACGAATGTCACAGTACTATCATAGTACATGTCTGAAAAACTACGGTACTGTTCTCTTTTTAAGTGTTCCTGTACAATAAAGTACTGTGGCTGTACCATGGTAAAAAAACGGTAAAACTATGATAGTCTGAAAAATCTAAATACTAAAAGTGATGGTCCTACTTTTTGGACTAGTACCACTTTAATTTCAGAGTATGCACTGAAGTGCCTTGGAATAACATGTAAAAAAGTAGTATGGCAGTACTATGGTACTTTGAAAAAAATACCATGGTACTGAAATTCATGTAACAGGGTATTTGCAAAAAATGGAACCATGGTACGATACTGGTATCAGACGGTAATACTAAGGTACTTTAAAAGGTATATGGAACTGAAATATGCATCAGATTCCTCATTCAGTATCTGGATTTTATCACTCGACTGCAAATATGAATGCAAACCGGTTTCTCAAATTGCATTTGCAGTGAAACACACTGACAGTTTCACCGTCAGTGTTTAATTTGCCCGGAGAGCAGGAACAGGACTGACAGGCCTCCATCTAGTTTGGGCGGCTCTTCATGGCGTTTGAGCAGCTGCCATAATATTTACTTAGGAGCCAGATTGACTTTTCTCAGAAATCAATATGTGCTTTGGCTGTGCTGAATATCTGCTACGCTGGGCTGAACCTGCATGGTAATGGCTTCTCTGTAACGCTCCGATAACAAAACATACACCTCTCTCTGTTTCTCCTTCAAACTCTTCCAATCAATCCTCGCGTTCCTAGCCGTCGCTCAGGCTCTCTCCCCTAAATCTTCACCCTCTCCGGCGCTCTCCCGTCGTCCTTCGCTAACGTGTGTAGACATACGTTATAATAGTGGCGTGTTAATAATTCATGTCAGAGCGATTGGAAACAATTAAGTGTGTTGACTGGGCCATTCATTTTCCAGTCAGAGTCAGAGTAGATGTAGAGTGTCAAAGTGCCGATCACCTCCACCAAAGACATCTTCAATAGCTCAACTGTTTCTCATAGACACCAATGAGAGACGTTTCCTTAAGTGATCTGATTTTTCTCCTTAAAGGGATAGCTTACCTAAAAATGATCAGCATTTACTCACCCTCACGTCGCTTCCAAACCCGTTTGACTTTTTTTGTTTGTTTACCAACATTCTTCAAAATATTATCTTTTGAACAATTTGAGAGTGAGAAAATTTTGGGTGAACTATCCCATGTAATGTCACATTTGTCTCTCCTTGAACTTTAGAAATGATCTAAACAATGTTGCTTTTGTTTACAATTACAAGTCAGTGATCTCAGTGAATACTGAGAAATAATTCTTTATCCCGCTCTTTGATGTTTTATATTTTATAAATTATATTAATCTGTTTATGTTTTTAAAGCTAAAAAAATATATTAAATATTCCCATACACATCATAAAAGTAATATTGCTTTAAAATGTTAAAATATGTTTAACACGTCTTTATGTATGTTAAAAACTACTTAATTGTGCATTAATTTGCCAATTTAATAAACAGTAGGTAAATATATTAGGTACATGTTTTTCAGTTTAAGAATATTTTTTCACCAGTTATTTAATTATTAAACAGTTCAGATAACTATATATTAAACGTTAAATATTGCCTGAAACTAAATACTATGTTTAAACATACTATTACTATATTATTTAAAAACTATTTAACTGTACATTTAATAAATCATTGATTAAAACATTTTTAAATAGTTAATATATACATATACATTTTTAAATATTTTATTAAATATATTTTTTCAGTATATTTTATCAGTTTAAAAATATTTTTTCAGCAGTTTACATTATTAAACAATACAAATAAATCTATCTTCACAGCTTAAAATCATTTGTAAAAACTAATAACTAAATTTAGTTATTTTACTAAAGTTTTTTTTTTTTTTTTAAATCAAAGTGTCATCCCTCTGCTTCAAGACAATGTTCTTGACATGTAAACCTGCAGCCAACAGTTGCTAATACATCACAGCTAGTACTATATCATCTTCAGCATAGCCACAATGCTATTTTAACCAATCAGCATCCAGTATCAGATCTATCTGTTTAATAATAGTCCAGTTTAATAAAAGTTTCCTCCAAGTTTCTTCCAAACTCCTGCTTTGGCTTCTTTGAGACATTAGCTGAGCTAAGCAGCAGGCTGTTATTTGAGTGGTCAAGCCGTGCAAAGAGTGTAATACACAATGACAGCATGTTGACCATAATCATGCAAACTTGACCTGACACATCCCGACTCCCCCTGCTGCCACGGCTTGCCAATCAGCAGAGCGGAGCGCAGGTTGCCAAGCAACAGTCTGAAATACAGCTCTGGCGACGTGTGCGGGGGGTTAAAGAGCAGCGGGCACACGGCTAGTGTGACACATGCTTAGACGCTGGTGGTGCTGCTGCTGCTACACACGTGTCAAAAGAAGATCACGGTAATACCTACAAAGAGACATTCAGCATTTACACTCAGAGTAACCTTCCTACAGTATGCCATCTCTGATCACCTGGCTCACCTGACACACACATGATTCATAAGCTTGTTTCCTCATGGGGACAAAAAAAAATGTCCCCACAAGAACAAGGATTTTGGATATTGCTATCTTTATAACATAGGGTATACCTGAACCACACACACACACACACACACACACACACACAAACACACACTTTTAAGTGCCACTGAAAAATAAATATATCTACCAATAAATCTACCAAGAAACAATGAATAGGCTTTTAGAAAATAGGTACAACAGCTATATTTTAAAAGACACCAACGTTCAGTAAATAATAACTATCTATTAATAATAACAATTATAATAATAATTATAATTATTAAAGTAACTAATTCTAAAAATATATATATTATATATATTTAATAATAATAAAAAATAAAAAGTTTTTTATAATAATAAAAAGCTTTCATAAATAATAAAAAAAAATATATATGAGTAGATGTAAAAATGTATATTTTAATAAAATAAATAAAATAAAGAGGTCCAAAAGCAGTATTATAAAATGTTTAATAAATACTGTAAAAACTTATTAAATATTTATGTCACGTTATGGTTAAATATATAAGGTTAGAAATAATATTTACTAATATTACATATATATATATGTGTGTGTGTGTGTGTATATATATATATATATATATATATATATAATTTTATAACTTACATATATAATTATTAGTTTTATTATTTATAGTTCATACATAATCATTTTAAAAATATGAGTAGATGTAAAATGCATAAATAATAAAATATAATACAGCAATTATTAAAATAATAATTAAAATTATAGTAATATTAAAAATAATACAACTTATTAAACACAATATTTATGTCATGTTATAGTTAAAACCAATATATAATAATATGAAAAATAATAATTGTAATAACATGTAAAACATGCAATAATGAAATGCAACACCAACGTCCTTATTAGAATTTTAAATAACACTTAACACTATAAAATAATATTACTTTTAAAATTATATATAAATGAATATAATTATAATTTAATATACATATAAAATAGATTTAATTTATTTTACAGCTTCAAAATGTTTCTTATCCCATCATAATTGACAGCTGGTTAGTTTTACTGTGCTGAGAATTTTGTTTTTGTTACAAAATACAAAGCTGCTTTTGTAATGATGCTAGATTTATCATTTTTTATGGATAATTTATTAATGCATTTTATGCATAATCTTGTATTTTGGTTTGTGTTCATTAAGTTTGAACAAAAGGAGAAAATAATGAAAAAAAAATCATTCATTTTTAAATATAAATTAGCATAAAAAGTATTTAATACACTGGAATATCAGATTGCATGGTTATTTCATACACAAATGCATTTTTGATGCATATACTGTGATATGCACCATAATCATGATATGAAATGACTCATTAAGGGGGTCCGAGACAAATGGATGACACCCTCATCTGAGGACGAGTTCGGTCGTACCTCATACCGCACAAACCCGCACACTGTAGACGTATGAAAACACAAACAGCATGTGGAGCGGAGCGCCTGCTGATACCGTGCTCCAAACCAATTCATCATCCCTGCGCTTATAGAGCTGTTGTGTGTCTGTACGGCGGCGCTAGCCTACACTCTCGCAAAAGCATTAAAAGCAACTCATTAAGTCTGTAGAGCGTGTTGCATCACAACAAAAACAATGTAGAGCTCGCTCCGGCTCATCAGCAACATTAGCGCTTTGTCAGCCAAACAAGCTAACTAGCTGCCTGCTCGTGTTGTTCGTCTTTAGGTTAAAAGCTTCTTACAGGTATATTGGGGATTGTGCTTTTTTTTTTTTGCACCGGAGACACTTTCCCTGAGTGTGAACTTAATTACTCTGTCAAAGAAGAGGCTCATTAGCGCCTCGCTAACACTCCCGTACTCTGGGAAACACCGCGGCACGCTCATCCAGCCGGCTAACACGCAAGCACCTGAGAACAAATTGTTTTCCATTTAAACACCTTGCTTTTCCGTCTAAACAGCTTTTTCTTTCTTCATTAAGTAGACAGAGATGTATTTCTGAGGGCGATCGTCTTTCTATAGGGGTGACGTGGCGTAGCGGCTAAAGTTATGCCCTCGATCATGACGCCAAACCCTGGGCTAATCCTGAGGGGACTGTTCCTATAACAAGTGTACGACGAGTCGCTCTGGATGAAAGCGTTCGCTACATGTTCTACCTACTAAGCACTTTGGCCCAGGCTAATGCACTGCTGCCACGTTCACTTACTTACATCACACACGAAAAAGACCTACTTTATTGTGAATGAGAAAGTCAACATATTTTTGAGTGTGCAGCAAAATTTTGCCCATATTGTGACATACCACCAATGCAAAATAACTAAATAATTAATGAATAAAATGAAGCCAAACAACTTGCTAAATTAAAATAATAAAGTAAACACAATAACTTCTGCTAAATGAATTCATAAAAATAAATATTTACATAACTTTGGCGAAATAAAAAATAAATTAATTAAAAACAATGTAGGCTAAAATTATATGCATAAATAAACCAAAAATAAATAAATAAATAGTTTATGGATCAAATGAAACCAATCAACTTCTGCTAAATGAAGATATGCTAAAACGTTATGCTAAATTAAAATAATCTATTTTACTCTGCATAATTTATTAATTTATTTACTTGTGTATTCATTTAACTAAAATTCTGTTTACTTAATTATTTTAATTTAGCATAACTTTTTAGCATATCTTTATTTGGCAGAAGTTGTTTGGTTTAATTTCATTTGCTAAAAAGTTATGCTAAATTAAAATAATTAAGTAAACAAAATAACTTCAGCTAAATGAATACACAGGTAAATAAATTAATAAATTATGCAGAATAAAATAGATTAATAACCAAACTGACTTCAATGTAAAAAGCATATATTAATATTTTATCATCATCTAAATAAATGCATAACCAATAAATATATACAGAACTTTTACTAAATAACAAAATAAATAATTAAATGTAAAAATAACTAAATAAACTACAAATAAATAACTAAATTAACCAAAAATTAATAAATAAATAATTTTTTTCAGCCAAATATATAACTAATGCTAAATTTAAAAAAAATGTCTTCAGCTAAATAAAAGCATAAGTAAAAAATAAATATTTATTTTAAATTCATCTAAATAAATGGATAAAGATGTAGATGAATAACTTCTACGAAATAAAACATAATTGCATAAATAAATAAATTAAACTAACTCCAGCCAAATATTTAAACAACTGATGCTAAATAAAAAAATAAAATAATATCAGCTAAATGAATGCATAAGGAAATAAATGACTAAATAAACAGCATGCCGAATAAATGAATTAATTAAATAAATGTGTTTTCAGCAAAATAAAGCATAAGTTAAAAAAATCGTTTTAAATTCATCTAAATAAATGCATAAAGAAGTAAATAAATAACTTAATAACTAAATAAACAAAATTACATTAAGAAAAACAATTAATTTAAATAACTTTACTTTATTTAAATTAAAATTTAATACTATTTTAAATATCTCATATTTAAATTGAGCTAAAAAAATACATACATTTGTAAATTAATACTGCTAAATAAAAAATTATTTCAGGTAAATAAATCAATAAATTCAGCTAAATGAATGCATTAGTAAATAAATATATATCATGCTGAATTAATTAATCAAATAAAATGTCTTCAGCTAAATCTAAAAACTCATCAAAAAACAATTTTTTTGCCATGACAGTAGTTGACTTGATAGAGAAATCTAAGCTAAAGCTCGCTATAGCTCCTCTTGCACAGTGTGCATACTTGTAAATGAACGCAATGACACCAAAATCATAATGTAAGATATTCCATATAGATCTAAAGCGAGCACATGGGGCCAGACTGGCCCCGCTGAACGCCGCTGACACATCCTGACCCCCGGTCTAGGCGGCACCGTAAACTGCGGCGGTTCGACTTAATTTGAACTTCACACGCTTGCTTGCTCTTTGCAGCAGAGGCCGCCGGGAGCCGGTGAAAACAAGAAGATCAAAGTCAGACCAAATGGAGTCTTTCCTCCGCCGGCTGACGGCACTCACCACGGGCGTCTCCTCACATCATACAGGTCAATCTTGTTGGGTGCTCTCCACTTTGTGGCTAGAGAGAAAACAGGACACACTTAGAGTCTGCTGGCAGAAATGGATGTACTGTGGGTTTACAGCAGCGTTTTCATCAGAAGAGATTTACCTGGGTAGTATCTGGTGACTCCGGTGGCGCTACCGAAAACCTGCCAGCGCAGAGAAGGATCCTCACGACTGTTTTCAATGAAGACCCTCTCCAGAGACTGAGTCCAGTTCAGTTCGTTCAGGATCGTGGGAGCTGCAGGAGACACCAAAATCACACAAATGTCACAATATTGCTGTTTTTACTATTTTTGATCAAATAAATGCAGCATTGATGGGCATAAAAGCCTTCTTTGAAAGACTTCGAAAAAATCTTATTGATCCCAAACCTTTGAATTGTAGTGTATTTTATTTTCCTTTTAAATTTTTCTACTGTCTTGTTTATTTTCAGTTTGAACAAATAAATGCTGCATTTGATCAAATATTAAGCCATTTAAACTATTTATTACAGAATTAAATATTTTCAACTTTGATAATAATAATAAATGTTTCTTGAGCAGCAAATCAGCATATTAGAATGATTTCTGAAGAATCATGTGACACTGAAGACTGGAGTAATGATGCTGAAAATTCAGCTTTGCATCACAG